>AJFK01000602.1:0-22785 GCA_000467715.1 Hysterium pulicare CBS 123377
AACTGGAGATGATGCCATCAAGTGACGCGAAAAGTGCAGCTAATCCTTGGCAGGTGTTTTGAGAAGCTTGGGAAGAGCTCTCGTTGGGATTGCCGTAATTTCTTTTGGTCCTGGATTAATGAAACGGACCCCGACGATCATCGGATGGTCTTCAATATGCGGACGCCACCCGCACTCTCCATGTTCCCTTCCTCTATACAAAGTCCTGGTATGCTGGCTGGCCGCCTTTGTAAAGTAGGGCGCGTGGGTAACTGGAGACGCCACACAAGGCAATGATTTCGGCTCATAAGACGTACCTAAGAATGCAATGTCAGTTCTCAGGTCCAATGACAACTTCGGCTTCCACTGATAGGCTTGATAAGTCTAATCTTCCACATTCCCACTAAGATGTAGACTGCGAAATTTCTAATAAAAGTGAGTCATTGAAATTGTAGCCCCGTCTTCATATACTTCAGTGGCGCCTGTTCAGATTTCAAGGTCCTAATTGAAGAAGACGGGACGTGACTTGAATGCATGCCTAGCAAAAAGTAGCGCGCACTCAAACATAGTGTTGCTAGCGCAATGTAGATAGGCTGAAACGGACAGCTTGTTTCCTTCGTGCCAATATTCGTTTTTCTAAGATCTTTAGTTGTACCTGCCGGCGGCTAATCATGATACCCTCCCGTTACATTCAACGATGTGTTTCCCATATTGGACTGTGCAAGGGGCGATGATAAGATTGCGAAAAGAGAATAGTAGAGTAAATAGTGTGAAGGCGAGAGTACGAAAACGGGATACGTCAGTGCAAAGGGAGGAGATGAGAGTGCAAGAGCAGAACATGAAGGTGCAGTGCCTCATTCCGTCCGGCCTCCTTTCCCTCCTCTGCAATGTATACTTAATTTCCTTCTTCTAGCTATCTTGTCAGCATCCTGACTATGCCAAAGTTGCCAAAGTAGTGGGGTATGTGTCTGAGTGTGTTACCAAATTTGGCTCGAAAAGTTCTCTGCTGCAGCAAAACACCAAGTGGGGGTGGAATGCCACCCACAAAGAAGCAATGCAAACTCAATCTTATCTCCATCAGGTCTCTTCGGTCAGGAAATGGTATTCCCAACGAACTGATGATCTAACGCAAAAGCGATAGAGGTTCGTGTCGTTGTGTCCGACCTTGAAGATCTTCGGGGAGTGCTTCCTTGCAGTCTCAGTAATTTCCGACATCAAGTCTGCCTGACTTTTCGTCGTTTGGGATATGGTGTTAAATTTTGATGGAAAGACCGTTAGGCCTTTTCTTGTTCGATTCGGAGGTATTGAGATGGCTAGTGGTACTTCGCTTGGTGTTGATGTGTGGTATCGTGTACATGATTAAGGATGTTGTGTTGAATGCTTGGTGTTTCGGTGACGCAACGCCAAGGGTTTTATGCAATGTCAACCATTCAATCTTCACCAGTGCTGGTGTAAGATCCCGCCAAGACATATATTGGCCGGCTTCAACTTTCGATAGTTGGGAGGAATCCAAATGGATTTCGACAAGATCAGTTGCACGAATAATATATACCCGAGAATAACCGAGCCTATTTGCGCTGTTCCAGGGATACGAGTCGCCAATGTCGAGCATTCGATTCGCTATCTGGTACGCCCTCCTGTCGAGAAACCGCAGGCAAAATTTACTTTTGACTAAAGAGTCTAAGTCGGAAGAGAGAATGGTTCCCGTCGCCTTTAAGGAATCTACTGGTCTTTATACGTTATCATTACGCCTTCCCCTCAAGCATTTTCAGCTATGGAACAAAGCGGAATACTGTTGAGGACCTGGTTGAGGTGCGAGCAACAGGAAGAGGAGGGTTAATGGGAATAGAATGGGGAGCGTGCATAAAGGAGAAAGGGAGGGAGAGGTGGATGGTGTAGAAGAGAATGATTGGGAAGGCTTCAGGATTGAGGTCGTCCGGAATAGAGAGTGGAATTCTGGCGTACGGAATAGCGCGCAGTATTCATCGGGGATCTGGCTGATCATGCTGGATTTTGGATGAGCAATTGATAGCGAGCAATCATCGACTCAACATAAGATGCAATAGGGATGCCTTGTAAGACACATCCAAAAATCAGGTCTTTATCATTTACAATATCACGTACATACAGTAGTCCCGCGCTTCCCGCACCCCTACGATGTTGATTAGTCAAAGCCAATGTATAGCATGAAGGCAGCAAACCTGGAACAGGGTATCACTACCATGGCCGACCTCTGGTTCTTCTCAACGCATTGGGCGGATTTAGTGGGCGAGTGACATGGGGTGTCAGAGCTGCCCTTCATTTATATGAGGCAAAGTCCTTCGAAAAACTTATCCGGTGTGAGGCTGTTAAGAAACAACAGGTTTACCCTATCATGAAACATTGTTTTATGAAAAACGTCTTTGAATTCGTGGGGAGAGAAGTGGTGAGGGTGAGGGCGAGGAGAGGCGAGCAACGGTAGCCCGGCTAGTGTGCCGGTTCCAGCTAGTTTTAGGCTGAGCTAGGTCTAGTAGCTATTTTAAGCTTAACTTAAAATTATTTCAGCATCTTCTACTTTCCCAACTTCGCTATCTATGTAATCACATCTTGAAATCATAGGTCGGGATGATCGCTAGGTAGTCGAAGAATAGCAACCATGCGGCAGCATAGTGAAGATGCATGTAAGTGGCAGCCTCATGTCTCTCTCCCCCCAATGGCTGAAACGAAGAGATAAAGTTAAGAGACGAACTTTCTCGAGAAATGGTTGACAAGATCTGGGTATTGGGAAATCTCTAGTGACGCTTCAGTTAAGAAAAGAGCTCTCGAGGTTTCTATGTGCCTCACTGAATATACAGTTTTGATGTAGAAGGCCGTTTTCAATCTGTCTTGAACGCTCCAGCTTTTCTGAGATTGAAGAAACGTCTCCAGAGTAAGGCTAAAGATACTATCGCCAGCCGTAAGAACCCTGAGTCATCTCTTTGGGTCTTCGTCGCCGGCTCAAGGCTTTGACAAGCTTCCTATCAATCCTTTTCGTACAACGGTGCGCCTTTTATCGCAGGAAGCGTGTCAGCGAACATATACCGGCCTCATGTCTCTGGCACTTCTTTTCTTCGTCTTCATTTCGCCCTGCGCGAGTGTCTGGAGGTATTATCATTTCTCTCTCACCAGACTCTATTTCTGCAGTCATCATTTTGACCTCTGTCGGATGTCTTGTAGTGCATAGAAAGGAATAAGGTTCTAGGAAGTATGGTAGTAAGTAGAAGATCGAGAATCTCCCTAGGATCTGGACGTGTATCTTGAGATCTGGTTTAGAGGCTACATGGACCAGCAAATAGAACGCGAGAAAACAAATGTCTTATAGCACTTTGCCATCATTAGCGAAGCTAGATCTCGATCCAAACAAGTTTACGTGCCTTAGCCTTGTACCAACTGATCTAGTATACCCAAGCCCCTGCCATCTTGCCTAACCATGGATGATGAAATCGATAGTGGTACTGTTTTCTATGCAGGTATGTGTGATTGTAGGATTCGTAGCTTGTAAGAATGATGCTGGTATTGTGCCTTGGGGCACCGAATGAATTGGAGTGAAAATAACGAGCGTGCTCGGTCGATGGTTGGATTTGAGGGGTTAATTGATCGATCGATGCATCACCGATTTAAAGTTTGTCCATGATTTGGGTACGCTGAAGTAAGATTTTGGCTATATTGTGGACGCTGCCGGAGATCTGCGGATTGGTCCGCAAGCTTGCATGCCCGTGCCTGTAAATAAGGGATAATGCCATAGCTACAGTAGACTCTTAACGCGGTCGACTTATATAAGCTTAGTTGCTGGAATTACGTTGAAAACGCTGGGAAGGTAAGACAAGATATAATGCTTCGGAATGATTGGCAGCCATCTTTAGGGGGTGATATAGATTAATCTCTCTAATCCAGAGAAAAGATATACCAGGTCGACGCTTATATTAGCTAGAGTAGTGTGCTTTTGGTAAGAAGGAGAGCATATGTCTGATTTACGTAGAGGTATGCGATAGGTGCGCCATTGACCGCCGTGGAACGGCCGTCATGACAAATGTAGTGACTTCTCGTATGAGCATCACAAGGTCATTCCTACTATTTCATTATCTCATGCCGGTCTGCTCGTTTTCCATGGTTGAGGGTAGAAAGCATAGATGATGCAGTTGTCTCCTCGAGCTAGAAGGCCCCTGCTCAAACTCCTTCTTCGCTACTTTTGTTACTCCGCCAATCTTTTTGGATTGCTCGCTCGGCCTGCTCTTTGATGTATTGCCAACTCATAGCATAATTGGATCGCCGTCGGCGTAATGCATCGCAGCTCTTTGCTGCATGCATAAGGGGGCAGAATAGCTCATCGTCTCGACGCCTGCGATCTGTGCGTGGCAATAGCTATCCCATGCACTCGCGTACGGGGAGCGATATACGGTGTCTCCATGACAGTGGCATCGTTTGCATTGTTACTCCGAAGAACCAGTCCACCTATCAACATTCCCTCCCTTTATACGTATTTGATTCCTCCAGTTGCGCTCGTAGCTTGGCGGCGATGCGGGACAATATGAGGAGGAGCAGTTTAGGGCAACGAAGGAGGCGGCGATCACATCGAGAGGACTCTTCGGGGGCGCTGTAAGGTAGGATGATCTGGAGGATCGAGAAGTTGTAGGAAGTGGAGTCTGGCGAAAGTTAGAATTGTGAGAGATTAGATTCCGTTGTTGGAGAAGTGGTGCATGCCGGATGCGGGACCGTAGGATGCGCGCTATTTCCACGCAGGTGCGGGACAAGATGGAATTAATTCTTCACACTTGGAGAGAAAAGAAAAAGAAGAGTTCGGTTCTCTCCTTGTTGTTGAAGCGCAGTTGTAGAGAGGCGGCATTCCCTATACTTCGTAGTCAAGCGAGATCGCTGAGGAATGACGTCAACTTCAGCAACGCGCTCCACGAAATTTCGCTTCCGTCCAGTCCATACAGCGCGAGATAAGATATTCAACGAAGTCCACATAGTGAAAGGGGGAATGCGAAGAAGATTACGAGCATCTGCAAGAGCTGGAGGTTGACGCCGCTACCGGAGGCATTCCACCGCGCAAGCCCACCGCCGATTATCCCTCGAGAAGCACTCCTCCATTCTTGACTACGAACCTCAAGCGACTCAAGGTATTCCAGACCCCTCGCAGCCTCTTCTATACAACCTTTATATGGATGAGTGATGGACACGGAGAACTTCTCCGCTTCTTCGAGACAATCCGCAGCTAGTGGACCGACCAGAAAACCCACCAATCAAGATTCCAACGGCCAGCCTTTGCCAACTTCTTCTCATATTGGGCTCTATGGGTTCAGTGCCTTTGGTTGGAGTCGACATCAAAACCCATATGTTTGGGAGTTAGGCTTGGTAGAGAGCGATTCGGTAGACATGGTTCGGCGCATCCGAGATAATGGAAAGCCAATGGAGAATGGGCTCAAGTTCATGCCCATTTATCGAACGAGATCCAATCATACCGGGACGCCATTGTGCAGGGATGCTTTAGGCATATAGACTCTTCAGTCGGAGAGCCGAGAAAGACCATTCGATATACTTCTCAGGTACTTGAAAGCAATACACCATTTAACCCCACGGTGATCCACCAACCCCATAACGCCACCCAGCAACCAGCCCCAAGAGCACACAACTGGGATTTCAGCAAAAGGCATGACTACGTTAACCCCATCCCAATTCGGAACTCGTCGAATCGACTCTAAATCTGACCTTCCCGAGATCTGAAGCTCAGCCAAGCGATGTTTTCGATTCTAGGGTTTACAACTGCGAGGACATTCCTCTGCAGGCGGTCTCAAGAAGAAGCAAATGCGCATTAATTCTCGAAGACGATGCATGCATGCGCCATAATGCTGGCATGTTAAGCCAATGAATGCGGCAAGCCTCTGCTGAAGACGATGCTATCAAGCTCACACACAGCGTCCTCAATTGACGCATTGGTTTTGCACAACCTCCACGTTATTTTTATTGGATCCAATTTTCCACAGGAATACCTCTTTCTTAAAATGCATTTGATGGTATGCAGCCAACGATAATGATCTCGGTATCATGTCGTCTTTCTACACTTGTTAGCGTGTAGGACCTATGCAGCAACCCGAACCACGTCACCGCGCAATTTCCATGAACAAAGACCCAAAGGTCTCTCCCCTTAATCCATATTGCTGCTCTTTCACATACTTTCCTCTTCAAACGCCGATAGACAATTCCACAACCCACTCGATCAACCACGCGGATTGCGGAAGAACTGGAATAGTAGAAGCAAACTTCTTATTTTCCCTATAATAGACGGGGCTTGCTCTCGTTTAAAGATCCAGCATTTGGTAACGATCCAATTTTCCCCGCGGATCAGTCCCAGTTCCCACCACAATATGCTTCCGTTGTACGTTCGGCGTATGCTGGCCCCAGCCATATCGAACCCCCATGCTAGCGGCATCGCAGTACTCTACATCATACTGGTTGGTCTCGACTTCAACGCGAGATTTCTGGTTGACTTGGCCGCATTCGTTCTTGGGTGCAAGCCTACTTTGGCCGTGATGTTCAGCTCTGGTAGCGACAAGATGCCGAATCAGCGCAAATGGGTCTCATACTTTCTCATGCTCGTCCTTCTTACTGTCCTTGAAAGCCTAGTCCGCCTTCTCAGTCTCGCGGAGAGAATGCCTCTCTGGTACACTTTCAAATTCATTGGATTGCTTGTCTTGACTCAATACGGGTGAGTTTGCTCAACGATAAGTGCTACTACTGGCGAGAAATCTGACTTCATCATTGCAGCTGGCTCGATTACGTCTCTGATTCGCTCCTGACGCCAATAGTCACCAGGAATCTCCCGAAGTCACGTCCGACCGTACCCCCGAAACCTCAGAAGTTCGACAAACTACGACCGGCTTTCGGATCACAGCAAGCCCCTCGAATGGATGCATAATTCAGACTATACGTAGGGTAACTGGCACTCAAATTGATGGTGGTATTGTCGATATTGATACAACAATTCGGGAAAATGGCAGTTTTGACTTTACTATGTTGACATGATGGAGAATTCAATGATGATGATTTTGGGCTTCTCTCTGTGATCACGATGGAAGTTTTTATGGGCCGGCAGGATAGTCTTTCTCTATGTCATTATGATGGATTCCAAAGGGGAAAGCTAGATGGTGGCGTTTCATTACCGCGCGGCTTGGTAGAACTTTCCTCGCCCAATGCAATTGTGTTTGTCGTTCAAAATTGGGGTATCCTTTTGTCAACATCGGTCTTTCAAATTCGGTTACATGCAGTACTGTCTACTTCAGGTCCCAGACCGGTAGATCTGGCGCACTCTTTCTCGCTCGGGGAACGACATCATCTCAGCCTTTCTTTCGAGCCAGGTTGTTCCGGAGCCTGATTGCAAAGGGTATACTGCCTCATAACTCTTCGCCTCTAGCAGCACGGGAAGAAGCGCTGAAATTGCGGAATTATCTGGAAGCGTCCAACACTTCTCCAAAGAGGCATTCCGAGTCACCATGGTATGTTGACTTCACCTGCTTTAATGAACAACCGCTCGTTCACGATTGTTAACGAAAAGCAGGCTGCTTCCATTTCGCTACCGGCGAACTTGTTCCGCGGTCATCCGACTTCATCATGAACCCTAGGCCCGGGTCCTCCCTTTGACGGCGAAGGTAAATATTGCTCTTATTTTACCCAAGACCTCAAATGGAAATGCAATATCTTTCTTGAAGAGAGACTCTTCGGTTATACTGTCTCACCTGCCCGAATTTGCGCACGCCCCGAGTCATCAACCGCGAAGTGAGACCCTTGGCCAAGACCACCTCCGAATCACTACAAAGGACAGTTATGGTTTCGACAAATCGACGTCGTCGTCTCCTTCCTCAACACAAAGCTCGAAGCGGACGAAACCTGTATGTTCAGCTGCCTTCATTGCGCTATAAGCATAATGCGAAGGTGGTTGGATTTCTGAGCAACTTCGCGGTTCGTAATGCTCAGTTGGGCTTTGGCTTGGGGAACAGGCTGGGAAGGAGAAGCCAGAGAGCCCTTGCCTAACTCCCTCTCGACCTTGTGTCTTTGTTCGCACTTAAAATGAGAGAAGAGATAGACATTGACGGCCTCAAACAGAGCCTCCCTCTGTCTCTAGTTCTATCTCTCAGATGGATGGGACTTTCGATCACATGCAGGTTCGCCAACCCCCCCAATGGCTGCCATCCACGAGGTTGTTGCGTGACATCTTCACCTGTGGTTTCCTTCAGAGCCAGATTCCGAGAATGAGCAGACCAGACCACCGCCCAACAGCAATGAGTCCGGCTCGCCAACCTGGACACTGGAACTCATTGATTTCCTTCTTGCGACTTTACGATGTACTCACATCTCACAGTAGATGGACGTCCCACCCGTCGCAACCGCCATTCCCTGACCTCCGGGGGTACTTCTTTCGCCATGCCGCCTACTATGTGGAGCAGCCACGAGTAGAATACTGAAACCAGAAGTCTCGTAACTCCACCAGTCCAGCTCTGGTGTTTTGGGGCAATATGAGGAGTTTCGGGTTTTGCACAGGGCTTGCGTGGGGAAAGTGCGTCGGGAGTTGGACCTCCTCCAATAACGGATCAAAGAATGACAAGGGGCTACCACGGAACTACGTCGTAATCATCGCAAGAAGCTACAGATGATAGGAAAAAGCGATCAGTCCGCATATCAATAGATGATGTCGCAGAGTTCTCCGTGACCTCACATACGATCCCCGCCCGATACCTTCTCCATCAACTCTACTCGCGCTACAATCTCGCGACTCCGACAACACTGCCCGAGAGCTGCCGCAGAAGCGTTGCCAATGTCGACAACCATTATACCCGTCGTTGTGCGTTCGCGTCGATATTTCTAGGGCTTCTGGCTCCTGGTAAGAGTGCATCGCCGAGGCTTCTGCCTCCGGGTAAGGATGCAACTCACTTTGGAGAGACATTATTTTCCTCGAAGGATTATAGAGGCGTAGGCCCCAGGCTTGGCTCCCAGCCTGAAGAGAGTATCCGCCGCAGATCTGTGAGTAATGCTACCGAACAGCACATTGGCGTTTGTTTGACTTACGATACTGCAAAGGAATGAATCACCATGCGATGGATAAGCTTGCTTGCCTACCGAACATGCAGAATTGGACTTCCGCTGTTCGGAACCGCTTTCCGAAATACCAACATCACATCAACATCTATGCCATGATACTCTTCTATCTAGTCAGACCTGCATACATAGCAGATCTCACAGATCTCAGCCCTAGCATAACACATGGAGAGCTAATCAATAGTATCATGCCATAAAGCTTCGTCCCTCCTCAGCCATCTCCCTTTTCAACTTTCCAAGGCTGCGCCAAGAAGGACCCTCCGGGCTGGGAACACCCTATTCTCCATTTCTTCGTCCTCTATATTCTCAAATCCACGCTCGACCTAAGCAACTACCTATTCCTCCATTATACACAGGGTCTCTTAATCTTCTATTTCTCGTCGTGGTGAGGCTTGGACACGAGGGGGTTCGACTATACTCTTCGACTTATCTCCGTTGACTTCTGGGACACCGGAATGCCGTGATATTGCAATTGATACCTTCTTTGGAGGGCTATTAGGGGTCAAATAAGGATTCAAGGTCCTCTGCAGGATGGAGGAAGTTAGGCGCTGCCGGTCGAGAGTTGAGGGTTATTGTAGGGATTTCCCTGGATATCCTTTGCCTGGTCGTCATTCTTTCGGGAGGTGGTTTCCCTCTTCATTTCCAACGGTTGGGGATCTTGCAGCTGGAAATTGAGCGAAGTCGGGTTCACACTACCTGCCATCACTCGCTGCTTATCGATTACGTGTGAGGCGCTATTTGTGAGGGACTGTCATATTGGCTTTATTGCTTTTCCATGGTTCCTGCCGGCCTCATCAGAGCTTTTCAATTCGGTTTGCTTTTAGGTAGAGATCAACACCATCAGGGAATAGAGGGCCAATAAAGCTTGCTTGATCGTGGTAAGAGCCTGAAAAGGGGATATGGAGACGTTTCTTGGTCTTTGTATGCTGGCCTCTTTGGAATAATGTAGCCCTCTATCACTGAATTTCGGATCAACTGACCGGAGCGAAAGCTTGCCAGGGTGGATGCCCTCATTTAGGAAAATAAAAGGAACAATGCGGTTCTCCATCTCTTCCAATCTTATTCTTCCGCTGACAGCGTTGAAGGATAGTTTTTTTCTATCTATTGAAAAGTGTCGGAGGGTAGTTTCCTTTTCTATCCATTGAACACGTGACTGACCCTTCATTCCCATTAATTGACATCGTTATTCTTCCTTCCCCTCCTGCTTTGTCCCACCTCCGGCAGTCTTCAACATTCTATTCTTTACTGGTTCTCTGTATCACCCCTCGTGACTGCTAAAGATGGTCAAAGAGGGTCTTAGCTATCTTCACGTTCTATTCATAGCATTATAGGTAGGCCGGATTGGTGATGTCGTGGACATGGCCGGGAATTGAGTCAGATTTTGTCAGGGTGAAATCATTATCTCCTCTCCAATGAGCTATTGAATACTGTAAATGGCCCACCTGAACAGAACGGGCTGTTTGAGTTGGTCTGTACTAATTGTTCGTAAGCTTATACAGTAGTTGAGGTTACTGTATGGTCTTTATGTTTGGGATTTGACAGCTAGGGTACGTAGCACCAAGATTCATACCCTGTAGCGATCATGCAGTATTCCAAGTGCCCTATTATTCATCGAATACATTTGTGGTAAGACTTTCCCACTTCTTTTCGCCACAACAAGGGACAAGTTAGTCCCCAAACATCCAATAGAGGCGCCTATCCACGCTCTGAAGTCGACATTGCAGCGCCAGCAGCACAAACCAGCTTTGGGTTCGTTATGAATTTGGAATGCTTCTCGAGCTTTGGACCTGACATATCATCAGCTTATTGCTGATGTTATATGAAGAGTTGTCTCAGCGGCGGTAGTGCTCGTGGGACTGTTGTGATTTTGGAAGAAGAGGAAGAACTTGTTGGAACTTTCAAAAGAGCTTTAACTTCTGCTGAAACTCTCTCTCATCTAATGCTTTGCCCTATGCCACTGTCATGGCTATTTGGGACGCTTTCTATCTTACCATCCTTCTCTTTTAGAAGTCGAAGAGCTAATCTATCCAAATCAGTTATCCTCTCCGCGGCGATCTTCTCCAACCTCTTACGAAGATAACTGTTCAACAAGAGACTGTATACTCAGGGTTCCTAGGGTTCTAGAAGCGCAAACAAAATAGATACAGAAGCATAAGATGGAAGTTTGAGACCATAGCTTAGCAATACACGCGCAACAGCCGAAAAGGCTCTGGAGATGCTCACAGAAAAGTCCGGCACCAAATGGGCCATCAGTAAGCCCAAAGGTGGAGAGAGATGATTTGGAAAGTAAGGAAGATAATCCTCTCCCGATCTTTCCCAGGTATGCTGCCAACCTCAAGAGCGAACCTCCATTTGCGAGGATGAGAAAACCAGGGGGACGAAGAGACCGAGCATGTAGAAAAGTGAGAAACCGAGGGGCTGAGAGGAGGAGTTTGAATAAGCTCAACCACGCGCAAGCGGCTATTATATTTAAAGCTCTCATTCATGGTTGATTTCATTCAATGATGTAACGATGTTGCTTTGATTTTGCGTTGAGTTCTCATTGAGGGGCTGAGAACGGCAATACCAAGTACCACTGCAATTAAGAATGGGATATACTTAACTAGATTAAAGGGTCGATGGGAGCAAGGGAAGCAAAACCAGGATTCCTGTAGATCTCGTTGAATAAAGCCATCAAGGAGCGGCGCTAATCAATGGGGGATGTTCATTATCTGGGAATCGTTACTTTCAGAGTAGACTCCATAAAGTTCAAAGAATAAAAAAGAAACTGACCATCCCGGAATCATCACATCATGATAAAAGTTTTAATTCGCACCAATGGAGGTGAAAATCATCTCAGAAGCATGGCAAGCGCGACGGAAGCTATGAAGTTCAAAAAATGAAGGGGAAGTGAATTGTCGTATAGCTGCACTGCTTTTCGGCTCATGGATCCCAAGGTAGAGGATAAAGGTAAAGCTCAACGTAACAAAGACGGCTCTGGAGAAAGAAGAAAGGCAAAGACCGTGGCGTAATATTTCTTTGAGATCTCTGGTACATTGGGTGCCTGGGTTCTTGAATGTGAGGTTGAGATGGTGATTCGGTGGAAGACATAGTTTGACGAACCTTTGGGCAAGACTAAGTATTTTTAGATGGCCTCTGAAAGTCAACAATAAGTGCTCGATGTGTGCTGGGGTTGACACGCCATGACAAGCGACCCTCCTGCAGTCGCGGTCATGCTCAAAGATTGGGTGCACAAGAGAAATTGAATTAATGTAAGACTGCCCCGCGGCAATCTCACAAGTTACTAAGTACTATGATCGCCAAAAGGATGAGGTCCCTCGTCTTCGACTTGTTATCCTAAGGGTTGGCAACGTGGAACTCTCTCAATCTGGACATGAGGTGACGAACCACCACGTATTCCATTCGGGAACTTGAGAAGCGCCTCGCCACACGCTACTTCCCCACATCATTTCGTTATCGAACATCCCACTACGACATATGCATTTCCATATGTGGGAAACGGCTAGCTCGTCAATTAAGCAAGACGCATCTTCGTGGCATACAGCCATTGCCCCACACCTCACCGAGTATCCAGTGCTCGTCCCGAAGAGAGTACTGAAATATCGATGAACACGCTGTGTATTGATGCTGTGAAATAATCACTCTGCGTTGAATATGCTAGAATGCACCAGAGTGGCAAACATCTTTGATTTCTATGTCTCACTTCCTTTGTTTGCGACTTCAATAGAACATTGACCCGAAGATTCAAGCAAAATCAAGACGGAGTCACCGTGATTCTACTAGATTGGAGACCCAAACTCACGAGTTAAAAGGATAGTTGATCGCCTACAGGTTCTGTCAGCTAACGTGGATCTGCAACTACTTCAGCACAACCAACCAACATGACTCACCCGCCAACCGTGCTACACGACCGCGATGCCAGAAACCCAGATATCATCGCCCCAAAAGATCCTTTTCGTGGATGGAAGGTGTCTAGCCTTCGAGATTATTGCAGAAAAATGATGCCAAATCCGCCTGCATTCAACACATCGGATCTGGAGAGCCTACCCACAGCCCATCTGCTGTTCCTAGCGCAGCTATTGTATGAGGAAAAGACGCTCCCCAGCCTAGACCACCTTCAAGAATCGATACAATCAACGGTTAATCCGGGAACCGCAGAGGTTAATAAGAAGAGTGATAAGGATGCCATCCGGACAGACGGGCTTCCATTGTATCAAAAGCTCTTTAGGTTGCGATGTTTTCAGCTAGACAGATCATTACTTGTCGCCGACGATTTCAATAAGGCCAAATCAGTAACCCTTCAAACCGACAAGGAAGGTGCGAATCCTGCGTTGACAGAACACGCTCGTCCTACGCCTATGCCCATGGAGACAAACCATCCCTCCCCAGGTGAACCGGCGAAGCGTGAATCATCGCAACCCGAACTCCCTCAACCAGAGCTTTCTCGTCAATCCCATGCGCCTGTGAAGGTAGAAGGTCATTCTCCGGTAGATGAACGCGCTGGAATTCAACCCTCGAAAGGCGGACACGCGCAAGATGCTGCCCCGAAAGAAGGACGGAAGAAAGGTGGACCCCACCGTGGGCCAAGGGCAGGGAAGAAGTGGTTCTGGATTACCGCGGTGCTTATTATCGCAGTGATTGTTGTTCCGCTCTGCGTGCTCTTCAATGTCTCGGAATGGCTCTCCATGATGGCGGAATGGCTCTCCATGATGTCGGAATGGCTCCGCACAAGTCGGGAATGGCTCCGCGCCATCTGGGAGAACCTTCGCATCATCGGGCAATGGGTCTTTCGCCTTCCAGAGATTCTGATGCGCGTACGGGACTTCTCCCTTCGGATGTGGAGGGAAAGCGAGGCGATACGTCGAGTTGTGGCCAGCATCGCCTCGTTCGTTTGGTCGGCGGTGGTAAGCTCCTGTCAGGCCATCCTGTGGGCAAAAGACAACGCCAGGATCCTATGGCGTGAGCTACTTGGGTTCGTGAAGGTTGTAGTCGCGTCTTGGAAAGCTACTGGTTTCGCCAACGCAACGGCGAACGGGTCAAGCTCTTGCCAAGAAAATACTGAGTTGGCCAGGAACCTCTCCTCGAAATTAGCAGAAGCCTTGGCTGCAAATTCGGAGATTATGGCTACAAATCAGGACACACTAGCCGCAAATAAGGAGCTTATCAACTCAGTTGCCAGCCTGTTGAACAAGACTTGTACCGAGGGAGTCTGCTGAAGTTCAGAGAACAATGTGCTACCAAGAAGAGGCATAAAGACGGAATAGGTGTGGAAGTGTGTTGCCGTTTGTTAGGGGTAAGATCCGGATTTTGTTGGGAACTGACACTCGGGGAGAGGAAATCCGGAATGGCGAGTGCGTGATTCTTAAGGCTAATAGAGTGGCTGACTTATTGCAAAATTGTGTCTTAAAGTGTGCTTTTGATCTGAGGGTAGGTGGGATAGATCGCAGCTTTCAAGTATTGAGATTTTTTCGGGATTCCTTCTTGTGTACAGTTGCAAATATCGTGATGTGCCGCAGTTATTCCAACGAACACGGATGATATCAACTAGACTATAATATTACCGCCGGACGTACATAGAGGATTGCAAACATAAACCGGTGATACAGACCAATAGCTGATTCCAAATCTGCTGATTTTAGGCAGAAGATCCTTGACTCTTCTCCAACACGTAGACGAAAAGCAAAGCAACACCGTTACATTATTCAATGAAATCAGCCGTGAATGAGAGCAGGCCACACCACAGGACATGAGCGTCGGAGATATTGAAGTCCAAGTCTCGAGCCGCTCGGAAACGCTCCTGCCGCGTACGGGTTTCTAAGCGGCCAGTGAGAACAAGATCATTGGGGGATATTGGGCGACTTACATGCTGCTGAGTGTAAGATTAGAAATCTCGAAGACGAGGGAAAATGCAAGGGAAACAAGCTATCCTCAGTGACATGACACCTTGCTCAGCGATTGGTTACACAATCCCTCTTAGCCGAAGTCCATAGAACTTCGTCTAAGCGACGAGCCTTTCTCTCCAGCCTTTTGTGCCGCTTGTGGGAGATGACGCGCTGCAGCAACCGAGCGAAATATTCGTGTTTTAGGCTGAGTGTCCATAGAACAAAGTCGGCGGTGCCGTCGTCATGAACTGTCCAGTGGTAGTCGACCTTGTCCAGGACCCAGCCTTCAACTTGCGAGTCAGTCGCGATGGCATTCTGCAAAGTTCTGTGTCGCTCCGTGGACAAACCGAGAGCAAAGCATGGTCGAATTTGCGTCCTTAACATATACATACTATTCGGGTACGCGCGAGCGGCACATGCGAACTAAGATCATCTCTGATCAGGATGGGGAAACGCTGCGGCGAAGGAAGAGTGGCTGGAAGCACAGTGCGAGGCGGTAACGGAGGCATGATGTCGTTCGGTTTGATAAAGGCTAACTCTGATCTGCTTCGTGAAGAGCCCTGGAGTCTTGAAAAAGTTGCAAAGGACAAGGAACCAGGAGCAGTCATAGGATGGAGTTATACTGCAGAAGGAATTGAAGGTAGCTCACCTCGGCATCGTGGGCTAGTTCCGCCTCAACTCTCGCCCGAGGAATCTTGTATGAGATACTCGAAACCCTCTATGAATGCTACAGTAGCTGCAACCGCGACAGTGGTCAAACTTGAGGTATTTGGAAATGTCAGTGACGCCACCGATGTCGAAATGTTGATATTCCAAGTTCAAGGCATCTTGGCACCGGCCAGTCGTTGATCGGCTCCGCTCCCATTACCATCAAGCTAGAAATTACGCAAAGTCCATGAATCCCGGAACATTTTCCAAGAGGAAAGCCTCGGCGCACTTGCAACACTACATACTACAGCTATGTAGTGATTTGCATTGGCTGTAAAGGTGTACCTACACCGTTAGTATAGTGCGATTTTGGCCGGCACCCAACTCACCGAGACCTGAACGTAGATTATTGTACCGTCTTTCCGACTCCTTTCGCACTCGTATACGCATCGCAGTTCATACTTGTACCCATTCTGATAAAGTTCCCGGGATATCAACAGCTCTCACTTACAAATACCGAATTCTCCACGCACTCCTTCGCAAAGCCCTCTGAGGGTGGCATGCGGTGGACCCGCTCTCTCTGCTAAGGAATATCTGGTTGACGTGCGCTGACAGCTGCCATCTATTTTTGCGCCCCTTCCCTACCAAAAGTCGATCTAGATGCAGCAGGTCAAAAGTATAGGAGGACGAGACGGGTGCTATCGATGGAGCGTTGATCGATATTCAAAGTGATCAACCAGGGTGAATTGACGCGGACGTGACAATGGTACACTCACCGAAGCGACTTTTACCTACTCTTCTTGAAGATGACTTAGGTCATTGTCTCTATGTACCTTAATATGAGATGATAGGATGCTGGTTTTGGACGGCGATACGTTCATGTTCCGATGAGTGCTTCACGTCTGATTTTACATGAACCACAACCTCCGACCGCGGTAAACCTACCGGCATCGATATCAATGCCAGCATCTGACGTATCCGCATCCGCATCCGCAAAGCCTACTTTCCGATTGACTCAGGCAGCCACAAATGATGCCGAGAAGATGGCGCGCGAAGGGGATCAACCGGTCATGGGCCCCAAGCTCAACATCAAATGCATCATGGTATGCACGAGAATTATTGTTACCCTGGGAAGGTACCTTTTCTTCTACCTCGATATCCAGACGAATACAATCCCTGCGTTTAGCTTCGGCTGCCGAGGAGCAACGCTCATGAAGGTCGCAAAATGTACGGAGTGGGCATGATCACGGGCGGGAGATGATGCAGAGTCTCGTTACTTGGTGAAGTTGGCAATGCAGAAAGATCCTAAAGTTAGGACACCACCGTTCATATCCGCTAGAATAGTGCTCCGTTTCGGCCCTATCGCGAAGTCTCTGATCAGATCAACGTCCTTAGGTGTATGCGGAAATGCTTTGAATACCTCATCGTCGCTCGTCAGCCATTATCGCGGTGAGATTGAGAGTATATCCCTCTAGGCTTTTGTTCAACCCCATACTTCGCGAATCGGCCGGCAAAAAGGTCCCTCGACCAGTGTCAATCGCAGGCGGACCCCCATCCAGGTAGTATCTACACAGCTCCAACCCTCCACACCCTAGCTTGCCAGCGACCGCGTTCTTCTCTCGCAAGAAGGTCAACAGGTACAGATGCATCTGAATTTCAATATCTGAACCTGGGACGCACGATCTAAAGCGGATTCGCAAAGGTGCCGTGGTCAAAGACAGCGTAGAAGGAAGGGTCGGTCGGGGTTTTCGGGGAGGGCAGTTGCAGCGCGCTCGAAGCTGGCAGAAGTGAGGAATGAAAGAAACTACATCGCTACCTGCAGGTGGGTACGTCAGTGGCATTTTCCCCGTGATAGTTACAGCTACTCGCCATACGCAGCTCTTGGAGCACGACCTGGCCGGTGCAGATTTCTTTTCCCGGGTCGAATGGATTGAGGAAGACGAGTACTGCAAAAGGCTTCACCAGCAAGCGAAACTGCAGCGACAATACCGTTCTTCTGGCCTGCGGATGTGAGTTGCACAACTTGGCGACGACCTTGCTCCGCTTCAATGCTCTCCTGCGTAGATGCGCGTGGAAATGGCTGGGATTGATTAGTAAGCTTTAGGACGATGGATGTCGTCATTGACTGTGGCTGGCACTCCAAAGGCTGTGTACGTCCAACAGCACGAACTCAATGGGAATCAAGTGGGAAGAGGGCGTGATAGCATTTTTCGATCTCTGCGCATATGCGAACAATGAGGCCTTCCACTTACCGAGGTAGGTAGCTCGCGACTTGTGAGTTTTGCTCCTGGGAACCGCGACCATCTCGTCCAAACGCCACCCAAGGCTGTTCCGCCACCCCACCAAGCGCGAGCAAGCACGAGTTGTGGAGTCATATCTCGGTTTCGCCCAACCTTCATATCTCCTATCCAAATCACCAAGCATCTTCACAACATACGGTCGCTCTGTTTTGAAATTTGATCGGGTTGTATAATCACACCTAATACACTAGCGAGTCAAGGTTAGGCCCCTAAAACTCCATTATTGCTTGGGTGAAGTTATCTAGAGTCGGCCCTTTCGCCACCGCCCAGCAGACAAGCAGATTTCTCACGACTACAAAAATGCCAACTTAGAGAGCGAGAAACAGAAGACACTACCATCATGAATGCGCCGCGCTGCGTAGCATCGTTGACTAAAACCATCAAACCAGCAAACTCTCAAGATCATCTGCACATTCTCCCGCGACTCCGATTACCTCCCTCTTCTGGACAGCCGTCTTCTGCGGCAAGTTTTCCACGGCATTTGATAATTTTGACGCGATCTTCTTAGTCGCCTCCTTTAGGTCTTCGTACCGCTTTCCCTGGCCCGCAAGCATCTCCTCAAGGTTTTTGTTGCGCCGAGATAGCGCATCAAACTGCCGTTCCAGGTGTGTCGGATCGCGAACCCACAGTCCTTTCGTTGCATCTAAGGAGCGTGGGGCGTCTCCACTTGGGTGTAATCCTACAGCCCCAGACTCTAAGGAAGAGATCTCAGGGCCCGACGATGGTTCTGCTTTGTATATGTTAGCATTTCAAAGCTAGCATTGGAAATATCGAGTTGAAACAGTCAAGAATACCTTACCTTCTGCTGAACTCTCCCTTACCGATGAAGCGCCTATCGGAGGGGTGGGGGTTAGAAATGGGGAATGGTTTAGCTCACTTGCGCTTCCAACCAGCTGCTTTCCCTTCGCTTTCTCTTTCAGGGGGGACATATCGGCCTGTTCAGAATCACCGTCAGCATATTTCTCATCCTTGCTTGGAGTGTCCCGCACTTTGACTACAGCCTGAATGGAGGATGATCGCCCAGTTAACTCCCTTTTCATCTTCAGAGGTATCTTCACTAGAGATATTCTCCTGTCCAGCACTATCGTCAGCAGTGTCCTGGTTGTTGATTGGAGTAATCCAAACCTTCTTCAAAGCTTGCCTTGCTGCTGTCGCAGTGAGTTGGCGTCTTGGGGCTTTACCCCCAGTTGATTTTTTGGCCGCCTTCGTCTTGGGAGCGTATTCAGTTTATAAATTCACCTGTATGAAATTATCGTCAAAGAAGTCCCCATCTATTGCTGGAAGTGACCCAGTCCTCTTTCCATGTCCGTTGATGCATATTTCACCCAGCCGTTCTCTGGAAAGAGTGCGGTTCTTTTTCTATCTCGACTTTGGTGTAGAATAACTCACATATGCTTCTCGTCTAGGTACCGCATCAGCACGAAGATCCTCGGGTTTTTGCTCCGGCCTTGGGTTCCCGCGACCCCTTTTACCTAGTGTTGCCTGCATCTTTGACGGCATTGTTGAAGCTCGTACCGGTTGAGGCTCGGTGCAGACTCCTTCCGTATGAAACGAACAATAAGGATCCGAAAAGTAAGAGGCAAACAGCGTGTCCGGCCTGAAGCCTTGTTTAACGGAATCTTTAGATAAGCGAATAACCAAAGCTGGGAAACGCTTTGGCGGTCTAATTGCAAAAGAACCCGTGACCTGAGGGCCGCAGCTTACCTAAGATATGGAAGGAAGTGCAGGCACAGGGTCAAGAACGAAGTTCGTACTTCCTCCTCTGCTGAGCAGCACGATCTAATACGAGTCCACTAATATTTTGGAGGTATCCTTTGGAACAGGCCAAAGAGGAATTGACGCCTATACGAGGGCTGCTAGTATCTGCTATCGAACATTCAACCTCGATGGAACCGACGGATCATGGTTTCGAAGCTGCTAGCTACGACCTAGTTATCGTCGCTAGTACTATCCTTACTATCTTGACTCATTTTCATGTTGCCCTACGCAAGAAGGCCGATTGAGCCAGGATGTAACTAGATACTGCAGTTTTTGATTTTACAAACAATCTATGCTATAAGTTGGCCTTTATATTCTCAACAGCCGTCAGACAGACTCTGCTCGTACCAACGAGGAAGAGAAGACACATACAAGCCGGTTCTACTATTAAAGTGGCCATCATGCCATGTTGGAATTATTCACAAAAGGTTGAGGTCATGCACTAGACAGTCCGCGTAGGTTCCATAACTTAACCACTGGTACATTGTGCTAGCAGAAGTCGAAAACCGTTTCCTACACAAGGTGATAAAAGCTCAATTCATGGGTGTTAAGGCTGTTATTGCCCACAGAAATAGTGTTCCTTGGGTTTCTCAATCGAGCCGAAAATCGTATTCATATCCAGATTCTCGGATGGTCACAGGGTGTATGAGGGTCCTAAGATCCGAGAACCTGAATCCTCATCACCTTTGTAATGAGAATCCGAACAATGTTGCGTTGAACGCGAGGACAATATGCCAAATGTTTGCTGAATGAATGCTACATTCCATTTCCTAGAAGCATTCTGAGCTTGGATACTTCGAACAAGATAGTATTTGAATTTCCGCAGGGTTGAGGAGGCCTATAAGCCGGCGTATCCAAGCCAAATTAGATCCTCAAGTAAAAGGGAAATCATTAGGCAACGCCGGGTCGTAGACCTTAACGGTATGCAATCTAGGATACTTGATTCGCTTTTCCTTGGTGCTGGACTCTATGCACGATGCGCCCATGATGCGGGAGGACGTGGAAACCGAAATCCATGAAGTTGAGTTGAACTGTAGAGGCGTGCTGACAGCTACTAAGGAACTCCATGCTAAGAAACTAAACCACAAGTGTGTAGGCATCGTTACGATTGTCGTCACTCACGCGACTGTCTGGAAAGGAGATGGGGGTTTGGTTGTGAACAAAGATTCAAGACATACTTGCGCTGCAATACTCAATATACAGGGGAGGTCGCTTTTTCTCTATCATTTACCGAGGCCACATCGCTTCCACTCCCGAGTGCTACGATATATTACGGCATGATGGAAATGGGCCACGTTCAAAAAGAATATACCGTTTTGGTGCATGGCCTGTCTATTCCAGTTTGAGATTGTATTACACAGTTTGCTAACTGGTTCTAAAAAGATTCAATGTTCTGCTTATGACTGCGACTCCGGGGCGAGATATGTAATTGCTGGGGGCCTAGGCGAGACAGGGAATGGCGCTGCCAGATGGACAGCTTCGAAGGGAGAAGGTGTTGACCTTACATTTTCGATCCCGTCCGAAACCACAGCAAGCGGGTGAGCTCATTCATGATATACTCGAAATCGGTGTGCATGAATGAGAGCTTCAAATATAATTACCGCTTACGCGTGGTTGAGCTTAATCAAACTCTTCATCGAAATCGGTGTTCATTATGAAGGCCCGCTCGTGGTACGGCTTTAGAGGAAAGCCTCTTTGGTGTTCATATGCAGCCTGCGACGAGAATGCGGCTCATTCAAGGCTGTATTCAAGCTGAACATGCTCTTGTGGGTATGTTGCATTACTGCCCGAGAATTTCAAACGCGAAATGGCTAGAGTGCACTACCGCCACCCATTCAACGACCAAAGCTTCGTGAAATTTAAATGAAGTGTGTCTCATCTGTACAGAGTCCGGGATTCGGATGATCCAAATGGCAAAAAGGGTTTGGGGTCATCCGACAAGAACGAGGTATCGCCGTGTGGAATCACTTGGAAGCGTAAATACAATACAAGCGGTGGTACAAGCTCATCCCAATGCAAAATCTATTCCACCACTCTTAAGCTTATAGGAATATGGAGTTTCTTGCCACTACGCATATTCGTTACAAATTCCCACGCCATTAGACTAAGGAAACTTCGATCTGACTCTTTGGATGAAAGACTTCACACGTCAACTACGAAAAAGCCATTGCCCTCGAACGACCTTCCACGTACTCACAAAAGCTCTAGGACAGTTGGGATGAGTACATTGGAGATATAAGTGAGAGTACTGAAATAACGAAGTTGAACACGATGAGGGAGATATGAAGAATATATATGAATGAATACCAGAGGGGCGGTTTTGTTCGGGTAATAGCGAGCGTGGATGACTGGAAGATGAAGGAATTTGCATGCATCAGCGAAATTGGATCAACAGAACTCTCCGTGGACTGGATGGAGCAAAGCAGAGCCATCAGGAGTTATACCTAGACTTCCACATACCCGGCAGCGTGAAACCGACAATTGCTATGCATGCTCAAAGCCATCGCTTCACTCAAACGTTGCCAATAATCCAGCATACTTGTTCGGTTACGATGGAACAGTCTTAGTGTGAGAGAAGAGTACCTTAGTTGGCAAGGCCAAAAGCAGCTGTAGAGGGTTTCCACCCCATCGACAGCACCGATGGATCACAGAATGAAAGAATGAAGGGCCTCATCCTACTCAACCTCTTCGGGGAAGAAGGACCCTGTGAAGCCGTCGATTAGCTATTCGAGATGCACGCCCAAGAAGCAGTTCGTCGGGCTTTCGAGCGGTCAAGGCGTGGAAGAGCCAACCGGGGGTCAGCAAGAGCTCTGCAGTTTGGAAGACGGAATGGCTTTTTTTCACTCGCCTCAACTGCGGTCCACGGGCGCTATGTTTGAGATTTGGGCTCAGTAAAAGTGGGCAGTTTGCGATTGACATGATGAAGCCGACACGACGTACGGGCTAGTCTATAACAGGCTTAGTGTCGTTGACCTGCGCTGAACGCGAAAGCTACACCACGGCTGCCCTCATGCCTCACGCCTCACGCCTCACGCCATGAGCACCACAGCAAAGCACCTACTCACTCCCTTATCCCCTACCCCATATCCCATATCCCATATCCCATATCC
>AJFK01000604.1:0-15846 GCA_000467715.1 Hysterium pulicare CBS 123377
CAAGCTGCTGCGGCTGCATCTGTCTGGTCGTTCTTATTACTCTTTTGGCTGTTATCGTAGCCCTCGGGGTTTGCTTCGTAGGATACTCCAAAGACCTGAGAATACAAATAGTGCGCTGGAAGCTCCCGGATCCACCCCTGCCTTCGTTACTCGCTTCTGATATGTACGGAGACCAGAAGGAGGCCATTAGGACCGATGCCAACACGATCTCAAAGAGTGTCAACGATTGTATTCGTCTCCACGCAGAACAGGGGCTCCTGCTGAATAACCTCTCTTCCAAGATCAATATGAGCCAAGCATTCGACACCATCTGGGAGAATCACAATAGCATGGACTTTGTTTATAGACATCTTAACTCCCCACATGTAGCCCTGGGCGAAATCCAGCTTGACTGGCAACGACTGAAGGAGCGCAGCGGAAAGCTTGTCAAGGAATGCCGCGACGAAATTGACGCCCAATATTTTTGGCGATATTGCAACCTCCACTTTCTCCCCTTCTTGATGCACACCCACTCAGAATGCCTCGCGTTCGAACGCAATATCGAGATTGTCTATGAAACATCCCGGCGGCTACAAGAAGTCTACTCATATCTCGATGTCGCGGGAGACCGAGCAAGCAACTTATTTTACGCTACCGAGATAACCCATGGCGAAAAACTCATGAGACTGACGGAGGTTGATTGGTATAGTCTGCAGGAGTATCTACATGATAATAGTTTTGTATTTGAGGAGCAACTGTTTGACAAAATTAGAAAAAGAAGCAAGGAACAAAAAACACTTGTCTCGGCAGCAAAAACCTCACTCGTCCGGTTCCTCGACCGCTTGGATTTCCTGTTCTGGTATTCTAGGGTCCAGCTACGCTGGTACGACTGTGACGCGTACACCTCAAACAAAACAGACATGGATGACAGGATTGATAAATTTACGAGGTCATCCTGGAGAAAGCAGCAAGATGATGGCAAGGAGCCGAATGAGATCCCGGCTGTATGGCGCCAACAGGTTGAGCATATAAGGGCTGTGCCGTTAATGATTGGCCTTGCGGCGAAGGCGCAGTTGGGGGATCTGGATATGTAGGAGATGAAGAGGAGGTGAAGACGTGGTAAGGAAACCCATTGTCAGGTTCGCTTGCTTTGGCGTTGCGTGTGCGTTCATGTTAATCTACACCAATTGTGCGTGGTTGAAGCTTCATGTCGATCCACGAGAGTGACGGTTACTCTAGTTGTAATTCAACGTTGAGAGATGGCGTCATGGGTTTTCATACAGCAGATATGCATGGCCAGAATACCTTGGCCTTTTGGGGAGTTGCGACTATATTGTTAGCGAGGTCAGTCACGTTCGCTATAGTTTTACGAGAGGAATGGCATATTGTGATACCCGGATATATCATATATTCACTAAGACACATACATTTGCACTTGACTTCTTCATCCTCGTAGGTATTTTACTTCGGATGGCTCGAATGGCAAGCGCAGGTCCAGTAAAGACGACACACCTTGGTAAGTTGATCTTCTTCTCGATGCAAATTTGATTTCGCGGATAAGTAGTAGACGAAGTGCCCAGAAAAGGCTGCCTTTCGGCTCATCGACAGATATTCGCAGCATGACCACCATTCGGGAACGGGGGATTGAGGAGTTGAGATCGTAAAACACGGAGCTTAGGCGGAGGCTGAAGAACATAGAGATGCGCCGTTTTGAGATTGAGACGTTCATATTTGGGACGCTGCTTGCTGAAGAAGTGTGTATTTGACCAACATGCTGAAATATAGGCATGATCCAAGCTGAAAGTCTCCGTCGAAGAGGTCGTAGTGTTGGAAAAGCTCTACGTTAGGAGAAGACCACGACGTAGGGTTCCTTCTTGCCTGTCAACAATGAACTCAGGGATAGAAGATTGGATCTTACTCTCCAACGCTTCTTAAAATGAACTGAGAACTTTGAGGTGACGAGAGGTGGTTGATGCACCTCTTTTGCCGATGGTCCTGTGAAGGCCACCCCATCTTTCGTCCTACTATATCAATCACCCTTCAGCACCTGCAGAATCCACTCTCGACTTTTTCCCGATAAATTGCATGTCCTCGATTTTCAACTGGCTCGAAGCTGCCAGTTTTGGGTACTACTACGGGATTGCTGAAGACTTGGATAGCTTCCTTGCCTGCCGACTCTCGTTCAAACCTAGAGCATCTCAGTTGAATTCTTCGCCATCAAATTAGAACCACTCACCCTTTAAGCTTCACTACTAATTCTCATGCCCTAGATTTTTTTACAAGTTCGCCAGTAATTACGCTATTCTTCCAAGAAGATCTGTTCCATCTATCTGGGCCCACGTATGCAGGCAGCCTATTCTTGGGGCTTGGCCACACTGAAAACTAGACACTACCATAGACGTACTCCATTCACTCTGCTATGCTCCCTCTCTACCATCCAGTCTATCACTGCCAACTGCCTATCATTGCTTGTTCTGATTCCTTCCCTCAAATTTTGTCCACTGCCGCCATTTCATGATACAATACAACGCGCTCGTGTTCAGCATGTTCGCAGCCGGTCCTCTCGAGACCTGTAGTACATTAACCTCTTCCCCAAGGGAAGATATCGATGATGCTGTCTCCTCACAGTCATTGAGATTATTTTGGTACTATCATCGCGGAATTTTCTTCTTGGGCTGCATTCTGCTCTTCGTCATCATCTGTTTTCTCCGGGTCCGCGATCATTCTCGAAACCGTCAACTTATCGACTCAGACGACTTCTCTGCCCGTTTCGCCATTACCTCTGACCGTCGGCAAGTTCGAAAGGCAATCGAAGCTCTCCACAAGCAGACTATTATTCTTGTCCGCGACATCCAGAAACTGCTCAGAAAGGAGCAGGGCTCCTCAACATCCCAGCACCGCCATTTGAACGAATTGGCACGTGCGCAAGCCATAAAGCTGTTGATCACCCGGGAAAATCTTCAGATATTACAGATAAAAGCGGCAGAACTCCAGAGTTCCCTCGCGAGTCATCGAGTCAGTCAGGTACGGTTTGGTCAGCTCCTCAACTTGAACACACTCACTAATAACCCGTTCCCTGTGTAGATCTCGAATTACTCCCTTCCCCAGGACAGGGATAAAAAATTCGACCCCTTCCTGCTCCGCCGTCGAGTCCCTGACAATGCCGTGAAGGAGAATAATATCACAGATCAGCAGGTTAATGACACTATTCAGGGGATCTGGAGGGACATGGAGCTGCGGAGTCTGATCGTGCCGAAATCCTCCTTTGAAAAAGGGCATTGAGGAGCTGGGGAGCTTGTAAGGGTACATGGTGACATAGGGTTCTTGGCGATGCTCGCGCGCTGATCTGGGTGGATCGCGCTGGCTGCGTCTCGGTTCTAGACAGCACACTCATAGTTCTGCTTTTGGACCTCGGGCTGTCTTTTCCTTTCCGTCGCTCGCCGTGAAAAGCCCTTCCAGGCTTTTAGGTTCAGAATGATAGTCGGCTTTTGAGTGAACTTGGTGATAGTGCAGTGCAGTGTCGTGTTCATTAATCTCCAGTCTCGCAGCGCTTAATTGATAGCATACTTCATTTCGATTATGGAAAGCAGATTTACCAGAGCGTCATCTCGCAATTAAACGATGATGGTAAAGGCATAGCCATACATACGCTGTGGTCTGACTCCTCTAATTCCCATTCTATTCATAATGTGAAACAACAACGTTTCTCTGATTTGCTCTTATGATTCCTTATACCTTACGCTTTCCTCCATTCTCTTCCCATCCTCAGCGCTTCTGTGACATATCCTGAGCCTTCTTCCGCTTGCCACCGAGGCGTCTCCATTGTGTACCCTTAAACTTCCCTCACGGTTCCCGTGTATGATGTCATGTGCGCGGGCTGTAAGAGACAGGCAGGGCAGTCTCGAGAAGGAGATATAGGTCTGGAAACAATGCACTCTGAGCAGAAAATGTGGTTTTGCACTAACATACCTTACGGGTTAGCTGGTTCGTCTAAGATCCACTCGCTCAACGGGGTGGTGGAGAAGTGATGGTGGAGAAGTATGGCAAAGTGAGAAGGTATAAAATAGCTAAACATACCACACTTCAGGGGCATTAACATGAGTTTCCCAGATCCTGCTCCGTTGGGGGAAGCGGTAGGCTTGGTAAACGGATTATGACTGCATACGCAATCGTAACTAAGTTCCTTGGAATGGATTGAACGGTCATGCAATCTGTCGCCGGCGAACATAAAGAAGCAGGTTCCACATAAGAGCTGTATAGGGGCCTCTTGTTAATTTTGCATAACCAGGACAATGAAGAAGTTGTTATGGTGAGCCGGAGAAGCGACTTACGACTTTGCGATCCGGAAACAGAATCACCTTCCGGGCCCTTTCATTTCCGATTCCCAGAACACACTTACAATTGGAACATATGGAGGGATACGTAGTGAATCCTTCTGCGAAACCAGGAGTGCCAGCGAACGGAGGGGCGATAGGAGGATGAGATGAGATGACCCGATGGCTCATATGGGTTGTGTTCGTGGAGAACAACGTAGGAGTTGCCGCTGGGATTGGTTGGGTGTAAGATGCGGAGCACTCAGATGAGGATCGATGTCTCTCGACGGGTTGTTCCTCGTTCTCATCTTCCTCCTCATCCTCCTCGTGCTCATCTGAATTTGAATCCGAATTCCAATCAGAATCAGAATCAGAATCAGAAGCAGAATCAGAACCAGGATTCAAATATCTGCCGTCTTCGTAGTATGTACTCGAGTTGATGAACTTGCAGGCCGGCATCAATTGCTGAACTTCGCTATCCATTCTCTTGAGGGCATCTCTGAATAGCATGAGTTGTGGGTCGGTGATACGCCCATCTGTCTCCCAGATCGCTTGCTGATACTTTTCGAAGCAATACATGAATCTCATCGCCGATCCATAAAGGTCACGCTCACATACAGCGAGCTCTGCTGGCGGTCCTCTAGCGGAAGTCGAGCTATCCTTGCGACGGAAAAGGTCGCGTAGAAAGTTCATGTTGCCGGAACGATGAGTATCTGTGCCTGAGGATGGAAGAAGAGAATATTTGGAGGGAAGGATAACGAACGTCAGGTATCTTTTTAGGAGTATGCAGCAAGCCGCGGATGGGGGTCACGCGGGGACGTTTTGGGTAACACCACAACGCTGGAGCGTAGAGGACCAGGACAATCTCCTCAATTACAATCACTTCTTTTGCGGACAACTGGTTGGGTTTGAGAAGCCAAAGCGCTGTGAATGTCTAAAAGAGGCTGCAATGTTTGCTTGCTTAGCGTTTGCACATTCTGTTCTATCGATGTTTTTGATTCGATAAGGAAATGAAAGGAAAGGAAAGGAAAGGAGGGTGTGGCTGAGGGTTTGGGCGGTAGTGAGGCATGGCGGGACAGGAGGATAAAGATAGCATCTTAGGCTCAGATGGAATAGCACAATGGGACTCCATCCGATGTAGAGAGACCACAAAGCGCAGCAGAAAATGTGACCGCTTTCGGCGTCGTGAACTAATCCTGCAGTGTGCCTTTGTTGTCTTTGTTTGCTTTGGGCGGTGCGGCGGGCTGAAGAACATGCGCGTTCCTCTGTTCCACTCTCCACTCTCCATCTCGCACCCATCTTTCTTCGTCTGTGATTCTCTGCGCTTCTCTGTGATTTTCTGCGAGTGGGAGATGGCAGACAGCGACAGCGACAGCCTCAACGACAGCCTCAGCGTTACGACGGCCTCCAGTTCTGCGCCACCCGATCTTGGCCCGGACCGTCTTCGCCCGCGCCGAGAGAGCGTCGTCTTTGTCAACCTCTGGAACCGCGTCGTCCAGCTCGCGCTCCTTACCCACCACCACGCCCTCAACCTTTGGAATCGCCTCGTCCAGCTCGCGCTCCTTACCCACCACCACGCCCTCAACCTTTGGAATCGCCTCGTCCAGCTTGCCGTCTTCGTCTGCACCCGAGCTCGCAACCTCTGCGACCAGACCATCCAAAATGCAGCTCTTCATTGGCGCCGCAACTACATCGTCGTCGGCCTGCTCCTCGGCTTGCTCCCGGTCCTGCTCTCCGCCGCGTACAGGACCGTTGCCTACCTAGATTATCAACGCGCCATGCTGAACCCACCAGTCTTTGGTATGCGCTTCTCTTCCCCGCCCTCTCTTCATTGCTGACCGCCCCAGATCTGTTCCTCTCGAAATGTCCACCCACATGGAGCTACTACCCCGACTGCGAAGCTGTGCTCGGCTTCCCTCCGCGTCTGTACGACCGCCTCCTCCAGCCGCCTCACCAGGTTCACAGGGCCCATCGTGATACCAACATATGCTTACATCCAGACAAGTGGAGATATCATACAGGCATCGACTCCGTCGATGTGGCTGTTATCTCTGAAATATACGCAGAGTGTGGGCGAAAGTTGAAAATGGGAGTTGGGTACCCCCGCGAAGTATGGCTGACGGGATCAATGGATAACGAGGAGCTGATGAAGGACGAGGAGCTGATCCACACAGAGTACTGGAGAACGCACAATGTGACCGAGGCTCCGCTCCACAGCCCCTGCCAGTGCACCATAGACACGGCCGTCAGCCAGCTTTTTCGCGCACCCTTCACGTCCCTGACGCTCTATCCACCGGCTCCCTCGACCCTGCGTGACCTCCAACACTATTGCCCTTGCAACCTTCACGTTGCATGGAAGCCGTACCAATTCCTATTCAACATCACATTTGCTGAACCAGAAATTGGCCCAAGATGGTCGGGCGAGTTGGAGCTGGCGCTTGGTTGGTTGGTCATGAAACACAACATGACCGGTCCCCTCTCCAGGTACTTGCTCCCACGGCCTGTGCTCCATTCCTTTTGCGCCGAAAAGTTACCACCGAGAGGCGCTCACGCTTTCTGGTTCGATACCGGAGCAGGGGGGCTTTCGTCCAACTACAGTGCCAACCGTGTACCCGGTTGGCTGACTGACGAACTCCGTAAGTGGGGTAAAAACGGCTCAAGGACCAGTCGGGAGGGAAGATTGGCTTGGACTCCTGAGCAGAGAGAAAGGTGCACCACTCATGGGTGGTGCTACTGGACAGATTCAGAAATGGTGTGGCAAGAGAGGCTCGCGCACGAATTCGAGGAAATGAACGAGATGCTGAGAGTTCGCCTTCATGGTTGATTTCGTTGATGATGCAACGGGATTTCTTTGATTTTGCGTTGAGTTCTCATTGATTTTGATCTTTGATTCTGGTACCTACGCTGGGCATTGTAAGCTAAAGGACCTCAATCTCATGGAGGCGAGAGGATAATTGTGGGAGGTCGCGACACGACGCGACGCGAGATTTTGTGTTTGGTTGTTTCCAAGGTTGTGTAACCGTAGTAGTCTGGAAATAATATCTATTCCTTGTTCTTTGTCCACTATGACTCCATCATCCACGACGAACCCCAACAATGGCGAACAATGGTCCTGAAGCCAGCAACTCGTTGTATAACAGCAATCCCGACGCTCCACCGCCATCGACATCCCATCCCGCTGGCGTCAACACAACCCCAGCCCTCGCCGCCACCGTCCTGCAACCGTATTCCGCATACCCGCAACCGCACCACAGATCGTACCAGAAACTCCTTGACGATCTCGAAAGAAGCAAAACCGCCTTGAGCGAACGAAAAGACCGGGAAGCCGAATTGCACGCCCTAGAAGACGCTGCGGCCAAGCAATCGAGGGACCACAAACGTGATCTCAAGAGGCAACATCGCTTGCACAGTGACACTGTTGACACGCTACAAAAGGAATTACAAAGTGCTCAAGCGGAAACGTCGGCGTTGAAAGAAGAGAAAAAAAATTGGGAATCCAAGGAACGAGGGTTCTTGGATAGCATCAACAATTTATCAGCTGGATTGCCAGCTCAATTCTCAGTTGGAAAGTCACCACAGGAGGCGGACCAACGCTCACGCGAACAGCAAAGTGATATCCCAACGAGGAATCGTGGTGCAGAGAAGGAGTGTTCGGTGGAATGCAAGTATAAGGCGGAAAATGCCGAACTGCTGGAAAGAAACCAGATATTAGAGAAAGAAAATAAGGAATTGCGGGAAAAGAAATGGGAACTGCAGGAAAAGACTAGGGAATTGCCGGAAGAGAATGGGGAATTGCAGGCAGAGATTGAGAAATTAGAACTGGAAAAGGAGGAAGCGCAGCACATGGCCCCGACTGTGGAGGAGCTAGATATGCTAAGAAGTGGAGACCAGAACGCACGGCAGAGCGAGCAGAACAGTGCTAGTACAGAAGACCCGAAGATCAAGGTTTTGGCCGAGGAGAACCAAAGGTTAACAATTGAGATTGAATCAGGTACGCTTCCTCTAGTCCATCTAGTCCAATCCATTCTTCCAGAAAGAATAAAGCTAACGCATCATCTCGCTTGAGCGCGAAGAGCCTACCAAACCATGTTTGGTGTGGTGGATAAAAATGATCCTAAATTACTGCCAATGTGGGAATGTTTAAACCGTCGCTTCCACAAGCTCACCAATGTAGCCTATGGCTGTGCCAACGCACTCGCAGTCTTGTTCGGAGAACACAACGACATGAACAACTACAACACCGACAGCAATAACACGGAGGGCGAGAACACGAAGGGCGGGAACATTGACAGCAACAACACCGACAGCAATAACACGGAGGGCGAGAATACGGAGGTCGAGAACATCGACAGCAACAATACCTACAGCAATAACACGGAGGGCGAGAACACGGAGGGCGAGAACATCGACAGCAACAACATCGACAGCGAGAACACCGCCTCAGGCAACATCGACTGCAATAAGCTCTCCTACACACTAGCTAAACGAGGAGAACTTATGGAGTCTGCTTTAGATGAATACGTTAAACATTCGAAGGCGCTTCCCGGAGACAAGGAAGGCCTGGAAGATTTCATAGCGGTGGTCAAAATGCACAATTGGGAAATGTCTGATGGTCTTATATCCTTACCGTGGTGTTTTGGGTGGGCGGAGAGAACATATCCAAAACAGAATCTGGCTGAGAACTTCCGTATTGAATTATATGAGGATTAGAGGGAAACGTTGAAGGGATAAATGGCACGTCAGGTCAGCGGACAACGCTCACTATCATTGTGACTGAGAGCGTAATAAGTTTCTTAGTAGTCATTTAATGGAGTATAATTGAACTGGGTTGATTTCCAATGAAGAACCACAGTCCGCTCCTGAATGAATGTCTTCGAGCAACGCCAGCTAACTATGCCTTTTCCAACACAAAGACGAACAAATGGGATACCAAGGCTAGCCACCAACAGGTTAACCAAACAGCCCGCTGCACGCTGCAAAAAATAGCCTCCTAAATAATAGATTGGTTCTTTTTAACCGAACTGTCCATCTCCTTGAGAGAAACAGCTAAGTGTCGATGCATTTCTGTAACGGTACCATGTCCAACTTCGTTCGGCATTGAAGCCTAATAGAACCCTGTAGAAGCTTGTGTCAACTTCAAGAATGGAGCAGTCAACACGGCGTCAACTATGATCTTGATCTGGCGTTCTCTCCAAGCCCTTCTTTCTGCTTCACGGATCGGCATTCCTTGAGAGGCATCTGTCAAATTGTTTCCGAGACATGTCACCACGTACCCAACACGAAATCAATTATTCTCTTTTTCTCTCCGACGGTGTTCCAAAGTTATACGTATCAGGATACGGGGTGGGTGAGATCGTGCAGCCAGCTCATCGAGGAGAGGTAATATCGGCCCGAATAGTGCGACGCCGTTCATACCTTCTAAAGCTTGTTTGGACCTCTTGGTCCTCGGGCTGTATATGGCGCGATTTTTGGGCAGTGGGGTTTCGGTTTTGCCGCAGGTGGAAACGATTTATTTCACATGCCTTTGTTAAGTAGTAATCTAGTAGTAGAGTGTCGATACTCTACGACGAAGAAGAAGTCATAGCTCTCCAGAGCAGCCTTTAGATAACGCAAATACTGTATGCTTTGTGGCGCGCTTCGAATTGGAAGAGCCAAAACACGTCCGGACTGGTTTATGGAAGAGCATGGTGCTCGTTCCTGCGAGTTAGCGGCAAGTTTAGATACGGTGAAACGAGATATGAAGCACGATGTTGTCAGGTACTTGGTTGTGTTGTAAAAGTGTTTCTTGTTGGAACGACATCCCTAACATTTGCTTAGACGAGTTTCCATTCTCGGAATGACAATCACTAGTGCTCCTTCATCGACCTTCTGAGTTCAACATAGTCCGAGTCGGAGCATGTCGCTGCAACTCTTCTCCATTCACAGTAGACTGCCGAGAGTTGATCCCCTCTTATTTTAAAAAACGAAATGTGAATGAAAGATGGCTAATGGGGCAAGGTGGTGCCATGTCAGAGGGACGGAGGAGCTCCTCGAGATATGTAAGAGAGTTCCAGAGCTTACCATCGAAACCATCATTGAGATTGTCACCAGAAATCATCATCGCAGATCATCATATCATCTTCTGTTTGTTGCGATGAATCCGAGCCCATCCACTTCTTCTCTATTCTTCTCCATACCTGAATGATGCCGGGTTAGATTTGAGGACTATGTTCGAAGGAAAAGCCCATTGGCATAGGATCAGTGAACTCACATCACATGCCTCCATGATCATTTTGCGCCCGGGAAACGGAGAAGGACGAGCCGATGATGTAATAGGAAGCTGGATGTCTTCAGTACACCACGTAATTCAAGGTCCTCGAATCCCCTTCTCCAAAAACATATCCAGACGCAGTAGCTCCCGGCCATTCCTTACTCCCGCACTACATCTTTGCGTCTTTACGCTTTGACCTTGCAAACGTCATCTTGAATGGATAACCTCCCAACAATGTAAGCGAACCACCATGTCACCCGCCGTAGAAGCACCCTGTATCGGTCGGAAACATGTGCATTGAAGGTCCAAAATTGCACGAGAAAGGGATCATGCCCAGGTCTGTTGCGTGTAACGAGATTGTAACAAGCGGGTTCGTGGAATTGCGAACGATGGCCAAGCCGCAGGTGTAGTGGTTGTCCGTATCCTTTCATGAATGTCAGTAATGTTCGTTTTCCCGACTGCATGCGGTCTTGAGTGACGTACCATCAGGTAAAGTTTCCGGCTTCTGTAGATATCTCAAGTACACGAGAGAAAGGCCATCGCTGGCGTCACGGTTGACGCGAGGATGCGCGTTTGTGGGTTTGGCTGGGAGGCGGGTACGGGAACAGGGCAGACTAACAAGTGATGGGTGAGGGCCGCGACGGACGTCGAGGTGGTGTTCGCGCAGACGGCAGATGGATCATCTCGAGGCATTCGAGGAGGCATTCGAGGAGGCATTCGAGGAGGCTGGCCGTAGAGGTTGTGGTGAGGGCGCGATGAGGGGTACGGTGAGCGGAATGCCCACGGGCCCTCGAAGAAGCTCGTATCGATAAGAGCAGCAACTGCCTCACGACATACGACATACGAGAGAAGGTTGCAGGACTGCAGGTCCATTGTCGGCCTGCAGAAGAGTTTCCAGTTCGCAATTCCATTGCCATCATGTCTTATTCCTTCCCCCTTCCCCCTTCGCGCTCTCAGAGCAACCGGTCGCAGACATGCTGGCCAAGGGATGAGCCTGCCACCACTTGCCCGCGTATCGGAAGGCAGACTGCTTGCGCAGAAACGCATCTCCATCGGAGCGAGCTCAACATCCTTCAACGCCGAATATGAGAATACTTGTCTCGACATGTTACGTTTCAGCGAAGGCTGTTTGCCTCTGTAGGACTCTTCCTCCCCGTTTCTTCGCCGCCACCTCCTCGTCCTCCCCACGCCGCCAAGTCTCCCTCTCCAACCGTCTTCAGCCAGCCCCACGCAATCCTAAAGTCCAAATGAAGCATCGACTTCGCCGGCCCGTTACCCAATCCCATATACGGCATCGTTTTGCCCGGACAATCTCTGGGGCGCAGGGAGAAAGGCACACAAGCTGATCTTGCAGGGTCAATGTCTGCTTCGATGCAGCCGAAGAAGATGGAATCTAGCGTTCCGGCTTGAACGTATACGAGTCTTGGAGGTAGGCTTGGCTGTGATGCATGGGGTATATGGAGGCGCCGACTTCGCAGCCTATGCAGATGGAAAAGGTATCGATGACGGTTGATGTTTCGATATGGGAGCGCTCCAATATCGTGACTGACATTGCCATGCTGATCATACCCATTCCAATCATGTTGAAGCTGCAGCAATCGCTCAGATTCAAGATTGGTCTATTATCACCTTCCTTCTTGGCAGCCTGTGAACGCTTTAATCTTCCAAAGTTGTCAAGCTCAGGGCCGAAAGATTTCCAACTCGAATATAGCGGTGTGTTCATTTCCATCATTCAACTTCTCGTCTTCTTCCAATTCGAAACCGACGGGACTTGGGCTGCGATTTCATTTCTAACGTAGGAAGACGTTCAACTCAATTCGTACCTCATCACCTCCTACCTCCTCACGTACAGGCCCCTTCTACACATAGATCGGGCACGCGTCCATCTGGCCTATGTCTCGAAATCAACGCACAAGAGGGAAATTGGGCTGCGTCTGAACAATCTGAGCCGGGGTCGAGAGCACCAGGCTATGGCAGGACAGTGGCGTTGCCCTCTCGAACAGAAACATCCTTGTCGCTGGTCATGATCACAGCGTTGGCGCAACATCTGTTGACTTTATTGAGCACTGCATCGAGGATGGCAATATGTTGGCTGGAAAGTCTATGATAGGAAATCAACTCGTGTTATAATCCCTACTTAGGTGTCGGGCCTTCGGTGACACATTATGAGCGGAATGCGGACTGTGTGACTTCAAATATTACTTTAAACGCCCACGAGGAGTAAGAAGCCCGAGCAAACGGGTATGTAGAAATGGATGATACAACCCTCGTCTTCCAAGTTCAGCCCTCGTCAATCCTCTCCGTCGTGCGGAATGGAAATGCAGCGTGCACACGAGACGCAGATGTTGGCAGCACCGGCATGGCTATTTTCTGGGTAACATTGAGGTTACCGTCATCGGCACCTCCCTCCTCGCCATTGCCAATGCGCCCCAAGGCTTCCGTCAGGTTGGCTTGGCTGTTTCTGGGTATCCTGTCGTATATACAAGTAGCTCCCTAGAGCTCCGTTTCTTGCTACGACGCTAATAGTGCGCCCGGGTCTTATTATCATATGGTCCAAAGTTAGAGACATCTTAAGCCGCAAGCCATGCATGATGACCGCGGCCGTCCCTTTCGCCGCCGTCCTTTTCGCCGCCGTCCTTTTCGCCGCCTTCTCTGAAGCTTGTGGGCTAACTAGACAATGATGAAGTTGTGAGTCTTCGCAGTCCTTCACTCATACTCATCCGTTGACACTGTAGCAGCATCGTGTTCAGGGCCTTCCAAGGCATCGAAGCAGCAGAATGCGTATCCTTAGATTTGACCATTGCATACGAAATGGTGTCACATAACCAACACGTAAAGTATGCCGCCATACTTTCCGCCATGAGTGCCTTGGGAAGTTTTGATAGGACCTGTGGTGGGTGGTACGCTCAGCGAAAAGTCCCAACAGAGATGGGTTCTCGTGTTCAAGTACGTCAGCGTCGCCTCTAACAACTGCGGAGTCTAATGTTTTAATAAGATGTCTGTTTGTGCTGTCATTATTTCCATATTGGTATTCCCCATTCCTAATTGCTTCCTCCAACATGCTGAGGACACGCGCACTGCCCCATCTGCCCAGTCAACACCCCTTCTTCGGGCCTTCTTTTCGTTAGCAGCATTCCTACTTCTCGTTATTGCTCTTGTCGAAGGGGGAGTCGGGTTTCCTTAGAAATCGGCCACATCGGTTGTTCTATTTGCTGTCGCGGGCTTCTTGTAAGCTTTCTTGCTGCTGAGCGAAGGTACCATAACAGTAAACGAGCAACACGTACAAGAACTGACCTTCTCTCTGGTGGTCCTTGTTTGACCGAGTTGGATAGGTTCTGTGCTGTCGGGCGCGTCATGATCATTCATGACTCCCAGCGATATCCGGCCATCAATGGCGTCTCTGTTCTTGGCGCTGGTATACGACTGATACCATTGACATTCTCAATCGCTGACGGCGCTGTGCTGATCAACAGCATAGCTGCGAAAACGTGTGTCGCCGATATATCCGATGCCCATAGGGACAGCATTGCAGATCATCGGTGTCAATCTATCTCGACTTTTGATAGCATTGGAGATGTACTGGTACCAATATGCGGGTATCAGGTCCTGACGATATTAGGCATTGACATTGCGTCTGGCTTGAGCATTGTCCTTCGACCGCACGTTGTTGGAAGTTGCGACTTGGATATGTTAGAGAGCTACTAAGCTGTTCAACCGTAGAAGCAGCTCGACTAACTTAGGCGGCCTTCTGTATAGCTATTTCCACGGGAGCTGCGCTCCAATATCGAGTACTCGGAAGCCCCCTTGGCATAGCAGTAGCATTAAGTGCCATGAACAGTCTAGTACGGGCCTATCTTTGGCGCATTGTCAGCCCAGAAAAACTTTTCCGGGACATGATCGTGGGAACAGTTATTCAGCATCGGCTAAACAAACTGCACATGCGGAGCAAGTGGGCGCTATTAACAAATAAAAGGAGTACGTAGCACGTCAGCATCCACCTTACCCACCTGCACGCTAAAATAGTTGTACGAACGGGAATTTGCACTACTTCATTACATTTCTACGGACCTTCCTGCTTGTTGTCGTTTTACTACGTGCTGTGCGTTTAACCTTCGCGTGGATCATCATGGCGGCAGCTTGGACTTTCATTCTTGACATCTAACAAAGTTGATCAGATATGCTACTTGGGTAGTTTATGGATATACTGAGATCCTTGCTCTTACCGGTCTCTGGGTAGGACACGTAACAACCGTTCTTAGCTCTTACTTACTGATTGATAGGCCATTGCTCATAACTACGGCCATATGGCATTTTCACCCTTACAGATGCTCAACAATTTCGTCGGATTCATTCTGCACTCATCAACGATGACCCTTGAGTCATAGACGTCACCATATCTACACGACCAATCTTTCGAAAGGACACAATCATGGTCCCCCGCAGAAGAGAAGCATACGCGTTCTACTTACTATTCGTTGTACAACGAGCGGAGGAGCTCACAGAGAGTTCTTCGCTGGTCGGTCTTCTTCGCTTTATCACTCAGTAGTTACTCGACTTTCCCTAGGGTCTCGCCATGAACATCACGGCGGCTCCGGAAAGTTTGTATCGCCAGAAGTCAACAAATTGCTTCAGAAACAAGCATTTCCTTCCACGAGCCCCACTTCCATCCCCAAGAAGCCCACCTGGTTCTATTTCTGATGCATGCATCGTAGCAGTGGCGCTGATACTTTACTCGCAGCCTTATGTGAGTGCGAATCATTGGATTGTGGTCACCATTTACTCACATCACCCGCATCCCAAGGTGCCCAAGTACAAAAATGATGCCTGGACGTTATTGAAAGGGACGACAGCCACAGTAGATCGTAAGCTTGGATGGAGAGGAAAGCATCTCTTTGGTGGGATTATCGAATTTCATGTGGTTCACCATCTGTTATCTCAAATTAGCCTTCTAGTTGCGAACCAGGCGAATTCCTTTCTATCATGCCAAATAATTCACGAACACCGCCATCCCTCTACCGAGAGATGGTTACATTTTGATTAGCAACGACAGTACCTCTGGAGCATATGGGAGGCCTTTTCCAAGTGTCAGTGGGTCGACCCAAATGGCGAGAAAGAGATAAAGAATCGAGCCATGTGGTACAGGGATGAACCAGCACCACCTATCGAGACGACCATGGAAAAGAAAGGCCGGGCCCTGTGATGGTACCTAGCTAAGACGGGTGGGGCTTGAGAAGATGGGGAGAAGAAGAGTTTGAAGAAGTTCAACCACGCGTAAGCGGTGATTATATATAAAGCTCTCATTCA
>AJFK01000605.1:0-20007 GCA_000467715.1 Hysterium pulicare CBS 123377
TTATTTATTTATTTATTTATTTATAATAATACTAATATAATATAGTTATTAGAAAACTTAGCTAAAGAAGCCCTTTTAAAAATATAGTTGTTATATTATGTTAAAAGTTTTTCATAAAGTAAATATAATTAATAGTTAATTATAAGAGGGAGAAAAAAACTTTTTAATTATTATAGTAAGTAGAGTAAATAATTAATTTAAATAGTTAAGTATAATAAGTTATAATTATAATATTAAAAGGTATTAATATATCTTATTTACTGAAAGGGCTAGATTTATAGAGCTGTATAATCTTCCCCTGTATACCTTAGTGACCGCTTTGGGCGACCACATAGCTATGGTGATAGTGAGACTATTGTATTGCATCTAAATGTATGAAAAGCTAACAAGGAGACCATATTTAGAAAAAGTGCATACAGAGTTGATGTCGCATGATAACCTCGCATTTCTCGTCGAAAGACTAAAACCAGCGGAACCTAACACACGGAGAACCTACAAAAAAGCTTGCTAGAACCGCGAGTCAACTGGGATAGAAAGCGTATGGGGTAAATATAAGTACACATAGTAGATACTAGTTCAATACTCTTCGATCCAATACTCTTCAATCCAATACTCTTCGATCTAATACTCTTCGGCTCAATACTCTTCGATTCCAAGCTTTTATAAATCTTTGTGGGGTGTTTTAGTCCGTAGAATATTGGGAAGTGATGAATGATACTTGCTTTACATTATCGCGATGTAGGATAAGTGACGACTAGCCCTGGCTTGAAGAATGACAACTTGTATTGCGTTAAATGGTTCCCTCACAAGCAATGCAAGAGGACATCTTGCTAATAATATATCATGAAAGGTGGTTGCTCTGTCAGTGCACTACACGTCGATGTCAAAACGACACAATCCAGGACTTACAAAACTCATTTGATCAGTTTAAGTTATAGTGGTGGTTTGTGTCGACGTTGTATCCTTTTCTAGGGTCAGTTCGGATTATCGTACTAGTTGCGGTAGTGTTGCCGGAGAGCAATTCTCCACCTATCAACTACATGAATTAGCAGGCGGGGCCTATCATTGATCTGACTCTATCGTGAAACTGGACCACAGTCGTTCCATAAGTACATGGCCTTCTGCTTCGTCGACTGGAAGGTGAATCTTCATTTTCCTGCAAGTTGAACAGCCCTTCAAACAACCATTCCAAAGTAGCATATTCGTCAATATGGTTATGATTACACACGCAGAGACCAAGGATGTCAGGTTTCCTGTAAGTTCATACGAAAGTCCATGACAAACCAAAAAATGATTAATATCGCATTCAAGACGTCCTTGGACAAAACTGGCTCCGATGCCATGAATGCGGCAGGGGATTATTCTGCTGCATACTGCATTTTACACACTGACTCAAACCATAAAGGCCACGGAATGGTATGTACATGTCTTTTCGCAGCACGTGCTTCGTTAGCCCCCCTTTTTCGGTGAGCGACCAACGCCTGCTTTTCAATCCCACCTCATTGTCCCCGAATGGATTTCTGATATTTGTTGTAGACTTTTACCATAGGGAGAGGTAACGAAATAGTTTGTGCGGCAATCGCCCTCCTCGTCGACCGCATTAAAGGACATACCCTAGACTCTCTCGTATCAAATTGGGGCCGCACATGGCGCTATCTCGTTTCCGACTCCCAATTGCGTTGGATTGGTCCTGAAAAGGGTGTAATACACCTTGCTCTCGGCGCTGTCGTAAATGCCATCTGGGACCTCTGGGCCAAGACACTCCAAAAACCTGTCTGGCGCATCGTGGCCGACATGACGCCCCAGCAAGTTGTTGACTGTATCGACTTCCGATATATCACGGACGCATTGACGCCCGAAGAGGCTTTGGCCATTCTTACGAAAGCAGAGCAAGGTAAAGAGCAGAGAATTAAGGATGCAGACAACAGTAAAGCGGTGCCTGCTTACACGACATCTGCTGGTTGGCTAGGCTATGGAGAAGACAAGATGCGTGCTTTATTAACCGATACTCTAAACAAGGGATACAGGCATTTTAAGCTCAAAGTTGGTTCAGACATCCAACAAGATAAGAAGCGCCTAACTATCGCTCGGGATATCATTGGGTTTGACCGCGGCAATATCCTTATGGTGGATGCGAACCAGGTGTGGTCTGTTCCGGAGGCTATCTCGTATATGCAACAGCTCGCAGAATTCAAGCCTTGGTTCATCGAAGAGCCGACCTCACCGGACGATGTCCTAGGGCACGCTGCTATCCGAAAAGCATTGAAGCCACTAGAGATAGGTGTTGCAACAGGAGAGATGTGCCAGAATCGGGTTATGTTCAAACAGTTCCTCCAGGCACAAGCTATTGACGTATGTCAAATTGATGCCTGCCGTATGGGCGGTGTGAACGAAGTCCTAGCAGTGCTCCTCATGGCTGCCAAATTTGACATTCCCATCGTGCCCCACAGCGGAGGAGTGGGTCTACCCGAATACACCCAGCATCTCTCAACAATCGATTACGTAGTCGTCAGCGGCAAGAAGAGCGTGCTGGAGTATGTGGATCATCTACATGAACATTTCTTTCATCCCTCGGTGATCAAGGACGGCTATTACGTCACGCCAGTGGAGCCTGGCTACAGTGTTGAAATGCGTCCGGAAAGTATGGATCGCTTCCAGTTCCCAGGAAAGGACGGCGTGAGTTGGTGGAAGACTGACGAGGCAAGACCTATACTGGAAGGAGAGAAAATATAGAATCGCGCAAAGATGCATGTCGGAGTAATGAAAGTTCGTGATCATTCGTGTAGCCGGGCATGATTAAGTCTGTAAAAATATCGAGAAAAGGGTGATTGTGGATTGTTTTACTTGTATAATCGGAGTTCTGCAACTGGTAATAAAAGCACTCAATAAGTTGCCGAAAGATGCTGTCACGAGGACCATTGTTGGCACCACAATGCTCGTCGTCAAGCCTCCCCAGGAGATTCTTGATGGCCCTTCAAATTAGATCGCCATTGACCATTCATCTATACCTGTCGAAGACAAACAGCAGCCAGGGAGTCGAGACTCAGCGTCCTCAAGAAACCAATGGACTATTGATAACCCGGCGCGAGCTGGTCATGCTTGTGAATGAAGACGCTTGTTTCCTCACTCGAATTATCGTTGTCACTAGCCTCTCAACCCTATTCTTCTACCCAATAATTTGGTCTTGCCAACTTGTTCCCTAAATTTGGACCAGCTCTTCTCCCTCTCTTCCCAATCCGCCATCTGTGACAGCATGAACCCCCAGGCCATGCTCTCGTACTTGACGGCCTCTTCCCCCCTCAGACACATTTCGCGGTAAATTCTCTGAGCACGAGCGCGACCAGCAGCTTCTTCGCCCACCAGGTAGGGGTCCTCAAGAGGACTCATGGGCATTGTGGTGATTTCAGCAGGATATGAGTTACCTGGATCGCTTGCATTTAGCGAGCCAGAACTGTTCAATGCAGTAGAGGAGGCATTTGGTGATATGGACGGGGGAACTGCTGAAAGGGAATTGAGGATGGCGGTGGTGTTGGCAGCTTGGCTAGCTCGCCTGCGAGCCACGGCATGGTATTGACGGCTGGCATGGCTACTGTTAATATTGCTCCAGTTGCTGATGTTGTAATTGTGAGAAGCAATATCGGCGACGGAGCCATGTGCGCGAGATTGGAAACCTGGCGCGTAACGTGGAGCGGGCAAACCGTGACGAGGAGAGGGACTGGCCGGCGGATTGACAGGTAACTGCGAAGCCGTAGGCGGGGGAGCAATGGGTATGCTATGGCGACGTGAGGTGTAAGTGGGAGCCTCAGAGACGTACGACGGAGCTGCCGAGCGAACAGAGACGGCGTCTGGGTCGCGTCGATAGAGCGGGAGCGGCTCCGGGCTCAGAGGCGTGTTTGTGAGGTTGCACGACATGATCTGTGCAGGGCGAAGGAGGAAAAGAAACGGGAGTGGGAAAGAGGACAGAGGTGAGGGATATATCTCCAGCGACAAGTCAGGCACAAACTGGCCTGGCTCGCACGTACGGTCCCGAGACTGGCTTCCAGAAGCAGCTTGTCACGCCCGTCCTTCGTGGTCAGCTATGCAGGTGGTGTTCAGCTCACCGAGTGGATGGTGGTGGGGGAAGGCATGCGGGGCACGCTTGGCCGCTCGAAACCGCCTTATTACTTACTGCACAGCTGTGCAACGATTGTTAGGCGGCAAGCCTCCATGCTTCTGTGTTCCGGCCGCATGGAATTCTACCTGTATGGCGGGCCTGATCAAGGAAGAAGAGAACCGCGTAAGATAAGAGGGTTGTGATTATTGCTGGTGGACACTGCCATGTGGACTGCCCTTCTCGTTCACGGCTCACGGCCCAGATCAGATATGCGCCATTTAGCCACCCGCTGCCACTGCTCTACCCCAACACCATCAGTCCCATGCCCACGTACTGTACGGCTGCATCCGACCCCAGAATTGGACCGTTGTCAGGCATTGTGGACCATGAACAAGACAAGACAAGAAGAATCCAGAGTAGTCGGAACCTGAGCCGAAGGGTATCCCGTCTGCCGCGCCCAACGCCTTAACAAAAATGATAATCAGAACGATAAGAGCAATAGTTGATCGACAAGAGCACTAGCCAGTGCCTAGTTTCGCCTATGCTCTCACTTCAGCCCATCTCTCATCTAGGAGCATCTTCTGAGAACCCTTCATCTTCGACGGTGCCATCATAGCTGAAACAATCGTCTCCATGACTCTCAAATTTGCTGCCAAGAGCTTCTCTAGCTTCTCTCAACATAGCTGTCATCTGGGCACTCATCCTGCGCACTCGTGCCTCATCTTCCATCTCTTCGCGTCGAATCTTGTTGACAAGTCGTTGTGATTCCGGAGGGAGAGGACTTGCACTATCATTCGGAAATAGAACTGGTGATCCATAGCTTTGCCGACTGTAAGAACGTGGAGAGGCCGACATTTTGCTTGTTGTACGTATACCTGGAGAGCCTGCATGTGATGTTCTTGAATATCGATCCTGGGAGAACCGTCGTGAGGTGGGGATCAGTGAGGGCCTTTCGCGTATCGTCTTGCTAGGAGTCATTTGTGACCATGTAGGGCGTGGAATTTGTGACGGAGAGTAAGGCTTAGGTAATGTTGGTGCTCGTCGTTCAGAGAGCCGTGGACTTGAAGCCCTGCTATCCATGCCGCCCATCCTGTCAACCACAACCCAATTCTCGCCCGTGCATAGTCGCTTCGATGACCGAACTGACGTTTCTTCCATCGAATCAAATGAAGTGACTCCGTAGTCTTCTGGAAGGAAATGTCCAGGTAGAGAGCTCGACACTCTCGGTACCGGACATTGTTCTGATCTGGCGGTTAAGCCTCCAGTTCTCGACGCTGTGACTGTGCCCTCAGACTCAAATGTATACCCCCGACCACCGCCAGCTTGAAAGCCCCGAAACGGTCCAGAACAGAATTGAACCAATCTACCCGCTACTCCCCCAACAATGTTCAACAGCTGGCTTAGCATCCATGGTTTGTTGCCGTTGGGAGATGACTGTGCTGATCCGTCACTGATGACTAGCTTATCGGCACCTATACTAGGGGTTGTAGGAAGAGACCAAAGCCCGCGTCGTTGTTTCTCAAGATGGAAATAGTCGTCCTCGTAGCCCAAGTCCTTCGTAAGCATTCGCGAAGTCTCCATGCCACCAGCCAGCTCATATCGGTCGTTAACAAGTGGTGGAGGGCTCCTCGCGTCATTGGTTCGGTCTGGTGGTGTATCCGCCGAGCCATCAATCCATCTGTTCCCTCGGTCGAAATCACTGTGTCGCGACCGCTTTTTGCTAGCGGTAAGGACCGGTCGACCATTCAACTGTCTACGCCTTAACGCAGGCGTCTGAGCAGAGGGAGAATAGAAATAGGTCTTAGAACCTGTGCACGTGTCCATGGTTGAAGGAACAAAGGAGCCATATGACCCTGGCAAGTGTAGTGGTTGAGGAGAATCGGTAGAAGTCATAGCAAGTGCAGTTGATGTTAGGTAGGCTAATAAAGTAGTAGATTACTGTTGCACACGAGCAATCGGATGATTGAACAAATACTCGAGGGTGCCAGAAATGTCTCGACCAACGAGAGAAAGAATCTATGGGAGCATGATGGTGGTGGCAGAACTGATCGGCATGGGCGAAGTGGTTGCATACTTAAGTAGAAAACGCACGAGCCATCGACTTCGCCTAGTCACGCGGATGTCCATGTGCTGACTTGTATCCATCCATGGATTACATAAATTACATAAATACTGAGTTAGGTACCTTTGTTGGTGGATAGGTACTTGGGTTTCATAGACACTACATATAAATATCGATTGTCCGGTCATGAAGATGGCCTAAGTATTCATTATACAGAGCCTACGGATGGAAACCGTGTACGAAGTTAATCCCGAGCTATAGCACATTACATCGGTAATCTGACAACTAACAACGCCTATCTTTTCAACACTTTTGGCAGGCTTGTTGCGGGTATCCAGGAGCAAAAACAAAACGTCGTTTGAGAGGCCACGATCCGAGGTATACGGACCACTTCCTACGCCTTTCCAATCCATCCACTGTGGACGAAGAAGTCGAACAAACGACCTCCTTTGTTGACGTCGATTTTGCATATATCCCTCGCCATCTTTTTCTTCAAGCTTCCACCCTGCTTCATGGCTTCGCGGATCATGGCCTCTTTGATGCCAAGGTATGGTTTTGGCATGATTCGCAGCACACTGCAGACTTCTCGCTCCTCCGGACTTAGCAAATGGAGATCTGACACGCTTTCCTTGCTGAATTTTAAAGGAACAGTGTTCGGTAGCGGCTGCATGACGAATTTTGGCTTCGCTTGGGGGGTCAAAGCACCATTTGTAACGCCATTCGTACCATTGGTGAAGATCCTATCCGGAGGAGGAGTTGACAGGCCGTTTTGCAGTCTGAGGGGTAGCTCGGGAGCGGTCAACGCTGTCGTCGCTGAAGGCGTTTCGATAGGTGGCGTTGGCTTGCTGATTCGGTTCGTTGCCAATCGATCAAACTGAGCCAGTGGTGGTCCTCTAGACTGTCGCTGTTGCTTTTCCTGCTCGTACTTTTCGCCTGATTTGAGATCGCCAATCTGGTGGTTCCTCCACTCCTGGAGTTGCCCGATCGCCTGTCTTAGATTGTGTTCGTACTCTAGCCCATCACAAAAGTTCTTGAAATCATCATGCCTCATCATCCTTGCGAAAGGTTTTGCCTTATTGAGCAGATCTCTTTCCTCTTTCGTTCGTTTCTTGTCTGACGCTGCATTCTTCCGATATTCAAGGAGCTTATGCTCGAAAATGACTTTCTTCCTTTCTACTCTTGCATCAAGCCGGGAATTGTATATCTCCATTACAGTCATCTTGAGGTCCATTTCTGGCTCTGTCTCACCAGTACGAGCATTAACACCATCGCCAGGATCGAACTGCATATGTTGTACCGCTTCCTCAGCTTCGTTAAAATATTCCGTCTCGAACTCAAGTCGACCTGGCATGTATCCTTGTACTTCGTGACACGCAGGAACACTGGCGGTAGGTTTCTGCTTAGGAGTGGCAGGTGGTGCATTTTTGGCAGCCTCTTTTCTATCTTCAATCCTCCTTTTCTTCCGTGCTTGGAAAACTTCGCGAGGGACAGCCTCGCTCAACTCCTTGTCATCCGGGCTCGCATGTTCCGGGAGCGGAAATCTAGTGCTCTTGATGTATACATCGATGTAATGATCGCGGACTTCATCTTTCGTCCTGAAGCCGCCGATGTGGTCTGCTATATCTGCCCATGACCCTAAGCCATAGGTCTCTGCGCCTTCGAGTAATGCTAGCTCCTCATCTGCACCCCAGTCTTCTGTGAATATCGGAATCGAGTGCTGCTCGATGACCTGGTATGAATGCGTCCTTGGATCATGATCGCGGGAGAATTTGCCATCTGAGAAGCACGGCACGCAGAGGTCGTATTCGTGACATATGGAGTTGGCACAGCGTATTCGGACCTATATTACGGTAAGACACGACACGTGGGACGAGGTGCTTGTATGTGAGAAGACTTACAGTGGACGTGATGTCTGATGAACAAACATCACAGACATATTTGACCCCTCCCTCTGTGCCCCTCGAGGCAGTCTTTTTCTTGATCAAGCCCATTATGCGCCCTCGCGCGTGGAAGGGTTGCCCGAGCGGGCACCTTGTGGTGAATGACTTTGGCGGGCTGATTCAAGATGGCGACTTGAGTGAAATGAGCTCCAAGATCAGCCCAAATATTCTGCGCAGTCGCGGCTAAAGTTGACGCTGTGTGTTGAGGTTCACCAACTGCCTAGGTAGTAGCAGAATTGATGTCGTTCGCGAAGTCGTGTTGGCCGACCACAGCAACGCTTAGGTAGGGATGGTAAACGTTCTCAGTGTCGCGCAATCGAATGCGCAGTCAGGATGCATGAGGAAAGTTCGTCAATACTGATGTGATGTTCAAGGACGTTGAGCACTCTTGGCTTGGCGCCCGCATGGCGACGGCTTGCTAGTTCTCCACAAAGTCATCCTCACCAAGAATAACCACTTACCCCCCTTTGCCACTTGCTGCATTCCATGCCCTTTGACTGACTGTGCACTCTCTCTGGCCTCCAATATTGTTGTCTCCTCAACCAGCGGGAAATAGAATTGGAATCGAAGGGTTGTCATCACCGCCTAGTCACTCCTCCGCTTCCTTCCCCCCTCGCCCACTTTTGTCCATCTTCATCTCGAGTCCCCTCCGGCGTCAACAGTCACAATGTCGTGGAAGCTCACAAAGAGTAAGCTGGCAACTGACAAAGCCTCTCATTGATTGCCCCATCTAACATCACACAGAACTGAAAGAGACCCATCTCGCTCCACTAGCGAATACCTTTAGCCGTTCATCTTCTACGTCGACCATTGTTGACAATTCCGCACCCAAGACCTCAAACACATCGAGTAGCACCACACTTGTAGACCCGAAAGACCCTAATAGCATCGGTTGGTTCACCTACGCGAAACGCCATCTAATCGCTAACACGTCCTAGCTGCGTCGGAAGCAATCGCTGCACCACCACCCCCACCCCTAAAGCCAGGTATCCTCATAGTGACGCTCCATGAAGGCAAGGGATTCTCTCTGCCAGTAGGGGCGGAGCAGACTTTTGGAAATGCACACCATCAAGGCTCGCTGTCGACAGGCGGTGGATTTTCAGTGGCAGGATCTATGAGACCGAACTCTTCATCACGAAATCAGGGCGGTGTTGTAGGCTCTTATGCCAACTCAAACCGGCCCCAATCTGCTGCTGGCAGCATCAATGCGGTTCCCACAATTCACGGCCGTTACTCATCCAAGTATCTCCCGTACGCTCTTGTAGACTTTGACAAGCAGCAAGTCTTCATCAATGCAGTATCTGGTAACCCCGAGAACCCACTATGGGCTGGTGCCAATACCCAGTACAAGTTTGATGTCTCAAGGGTTACAGATTTGTCCATCTCCCTCTATATTCGGAACCCGTCTGCTTCCCCGAATGCAGGCAGAAATGAGGATATCTTTATTGGCACGTGCAAGGTCAATCCAAGATTTGAGGAGCAACAACCGTACATCGAGGATCCCAAGTCAAGCAGAAAAGACAAGGAAAAGGCGGCCGCGGCTCATGCTGAACAAGGCAAAGCCCTTGGTCAGACTGGCGCTGAGTGGATTGACGTCCAGTATGGGACTGGCTCTATGAAGATCGGCGTCAACTTTGTTGAAAACAGACAAGACCGTTTAACAATTGAGGACTTTGAGTTGCTCAAGGTCGTAGGCAAAGGAAGTTTTGGCAAAGTCATGCAAGTGCAGTAAGTCTCCTTGATTTTCCTTGTCTATGGGGCGAACGCCTATAGGTCCAACTTTATTGACTTGCATTCAGGAAGCGTGATACGCACCGTATATACGCTTTGAAGACGATCCGCAAAGCGCACATCATTTCGCGCTCTGAAGTTGCACATACCCTTGCGGAACGATCCGTACTTGCGCAGATCAACAATCCGTTCATCGTTCCACTCAAATTCTCTTTCCAATCACCCGAGAAACTTTATCTTGTCTTAGCATTCGTCAATGGTGGTGAGCTATTTCATCATCTTCAGAAAGAACAGAGGTTCGACATCAATCGTGCACGATTTTATGCTGCGGAGCTTTTGTGCGCTCTCGAATGTTTGCATGGATTCAACGTCATTTATCGTGACTTGAAGCCGGAGAATATCCTTCTAGACTACACTGGGCATATTGCGCTTTGTGACTTCGGTTTGTGCAAGCTAGATATGAAGGACGAGGACAGGACTAACAGTAAGTTCCTATTATTTTGTAAACTTGAGCTTCACTGATCTATCGACAGCATTCTGTGGGACACCTGAGTATCTAGCACCTGAATTACTCACTGGCGCTGGCTATACTAAGACGGTTGATTGGTGGACCCTTGGTGTCCTCCTTTACGAAATGTTGACGGGACTTCCACCGTTCTACGATGAAAATACGAATGACATGTATCGCAAAATCCTGACGGAACCTTTACATTTCCCAGGACCCGAGATTGTACCCCCGGCTGCACGAGACCTGTTAACTAGACTTCTTGATCGCAATGCGGAGAAGCGCCTTGGTGCCAAAGGTGCGGCGGAGATCAAGGCGCACTACTTCTTCCACAGTATTGATTGGAGAAAGCTTTTGGAGAGGAAGTACGAGCCAAGTTTCAAGCCAAGCGTGGTGAGTTCCCTTGACTGTAGACTAAAGAACATGTACTCACTAAAGTAACCAAAGGTCGATGCACGAGACACGGCCAACTTCGATCGCGAATTCACGTCGGAAGCTCCAACAGACTCGTACGTGGATGGGCCAATGTTATCCCAGACAATGCAACAGCAATTTGCAGGGTGGTCATACAATAGGCCCGTAGCAGGTCTGGGCGATGCTGGAGGAAGCGTGAAGGATCCATCGTTCGAGGGCGTTGGGGATAGATAAAGGAAGGCGTTTGAATACTCAGAAGTGCATATGACGAGAATGACGGGAACTGATGGTGTTAGCGGGCAATGTCTAGGCCGTCAAATGCCTCCTGGATGAGCATAGATGGTGTTGCTCATGTAGTCGCTATCGGGTCCTGCCCTGTCTTGCCCTTGTACAGGGCTGTCTTTGAGGCAAGGTTTGCTTGGTTTGAGAAAGGGTGTTGGACGTCTGTATTTGGCGCATCAGGCAGCATTTGGGAAGACGACGTGTAGCTTAAAACCAATCCAAGACGCTACCCATTAGACATGAATCTACGTTGCGTCCGCGACAAAGATTTGAGCGAAAAGATTCAAGTCCGCGTCGGTCGAAGAAGGCCGTGTACTGACAGATGCAACATAGCGCGGCGCTGGGGGTGTATGGTGTGTGCCAACACTGCAACGGATCGCGGTTGGCTTAGCTCCTCATGGGCAGTCTTATATGCGGTCTCGCATGCTGACTATCTATTACTTATTGATCCTTGCTCAATGCATGGCGTCACACCCCACTCCTGCCCCTCCATCTAGACGTCCACTCCAGATAAAGCTGCCCACAAAATCCCCCCAAATTCACTCTCACACACTGCCACACCGCCTTCCTCGTCTCACCTAGGGTAATTGATTGATCTCTCCGTCTCAATTGCACCTCTCTGAACTGCATCCCGAATTGCCTCTAAGCCTACATCACCAACACAACAGTCACAATGCCAGGATTCTCCCAGGCTACGGAGCTACCGGCATGGCAGGCCTTGCAAGAGCACCACCAGAAACTCGGCAAGGACATTGTGCTCAAGGAGTACTTTGCCCAAGACCCCTCCCGATTCGAGAAATTCTCACGCACTTTCTACAATGAAGCGGACAAGTCGGAAACTCTCTTTGATTTTTCAAAGAACTTTGTCACCGAGGAGACAATAGATCTTTTGGTCAAACTGGCCAAAGAAGCAGGTCTGGAGAAGCTTCGTGATGACATGTTTGCTGGGCAGAAGATTAATTTCACCGAGGATCGAGCCGTTTACCACGTCGCTCTCCGTAATGTCTCCAACCAACCTATGCAGGTCGATGGCCAGAGCGTTGTTGAGGATGTCAATAGTGTGCTGGAACACATGAAAGAGTTCTCTGAGCAGGTCCGAAGTGGGGAATGGAGAGGCTACACTGGGAAAAAAATAAACACTATTATCAACATCGGTATTGGTGGTTCCGATCTGTACGTATACTCGCTTGAAGTCTCTCCTATAAATCATTTGTCTTTACCTGGGTGCATTTCTTTGAACCAAATCCACTGATACTGTAAAGTGGCCCGGTCATGGTATCTGAAGCTCTCAAGCCCTACGGGGATCGAGACCTCAAACTGCACTTTGTTTCGAACATTGATGGCACACACATCGCCGAGGCCATACGAGACTCAGATCCGGAGACCACCCTCTTCCTTGTCGCTTCCAAAACGTTCACCACAGCGGAAACGACAACGAACGCTAATTCCGCCAAGTCATGGTTCCTAGAACATGCCAAAGACAAATCTGCTATTGCCAAGCACTTCGTGGCTCTTTCCACTAACGAGTCAGAAGTCACAAAGTTCGGGATCGACAAGAAGAACATGTTTGGCTTTTCTGACTGGGTTGGTGGGCGGTATTCCGTGTGGAGTGCCATTGGCTTGAGCGTCTGTCTCTATATCGGATACGACAATTTCCACCAATTCCTGGCAGGTGCGCACGCTATGGACAAGCACTTTAGGGAGGCTCCGCTTGAGAAGAACATTCCGGTGCTAGGTGGTCTGCTCAGCGTCTGGTACTCCGATTTCTTCGGTGCCCAGACCCATCTTGTATCTCCGTAAGTAGGCAACGGGAACGGACTAGCTTCTAACAATCTCCTAATCCCGGAAACAGATTCGATCAGTATCTCCACCGATTTCCTGCTTACCTCCAACAACTTTCCATGGAGTCTAATGGCAAGGCAATTACCCGTAGTGGGGAGTACGTCAAATACACCACCGGTCCCATCCTGTTCGGCGAACCAGCAACAAACGCTCAACATTCCTTTTACCAACTACTTCATCAAGGTACCAAGCTCATTCCTACGGATTTCATATTGGCAGCTCAAAGCCATAATCCCGTAGAAAACAATAAGCACCAGAAGTAGGTTTGCAATTCTTTCGTGATTATGGAAGCATCCCACTAACTAGACACTAGAATGCTTGCCTCCAACTTTTTCGCTCAAGCCGAAGCCCTCATGGTTGGCAAAACTCCGGACGAAGTCAAGGCAGAGGGTGCTCCGGAAAACCTAGTTTCACACAAGACCTTCTTGGGAAATAGACCTACAACGTCTATTTTGTGTGAAAAGATCACCCCAGCTACTCTGGGCGCTCTAATTGTTTACTATGAGCATCTTACATTTACAGAGGGTGCAGTTTGGAACATCAACAGCTTCGACCAATGGGGTGTCGAACTGGGCAAGGTCTTAGCCAGTAAGTGCAACCGCAGTTCTTAAGTTGGTTTTTGAATATGGATCACTGATCTTCCAAACTACAGAGAAAATCTTGACCGAATTGGATGAGGCGGGCGAGTCTACGAAACACGATGCTAGCACTAGCGGTCTCATCAACGCCTTCAAGAAGAAGTCTGCTTTGTGATCGATGGAAGGCTTAGTGACGAATTCGTGTGACGGAAGATTGATGAAGTGAAATGCCAGGACTAGAAAAGTAGACATGCGGAACTCATAGACTTAAGTTAAGAACAACTCAAAAAGATTGTCATCTCTATCGCGTCTCGCACTTGTCTTGTCATACAGACCACGTTCAACAGTTATGTACCATTGCTTATATGATTGTTCTCTCCTCTAGGGGCAACCTACAGGTGGAAAACAGAAGGAACTTTCATCTTACCCCAACGTTGCTACGACTGGAAGCGTATTCTAGCGGGGCATTCTAGCCGATCGTATTGAAAGTCTGAGTCTGATCCTCGGAGTCTAAAAGTTAAGCTGTATGAACAAATTCTAAGCTCTTGAGAACACTACAATGCTAGCCGATGAAGGAACTGAAGTTGCGACGATAATTCACTTGCGTAGCCACAGCACAGGAGATTGCCGGAACCTCGTGGTTCTGAAGGCCTAAGTTAATGCAATGCGGTTTATGGGATGTCTTTCAAACCTAGTGAGAACAACCTGACCGGCATGGTTTTAGTCCTAATATTACACTTACGGATTCCGTTGGTTTCGTAATATATAACTTCTTCAGGCATGGGTAGGGAATTGTTAGGTGGTTGTTTTTCTATATTAGCCCATAAACAGTTTTAATCTGGTGATGTATTTGACCCAGTTAAGAACTCAAAATATGCACCGGATGCATTGAAGGGGTAAGGTCTAAGCTCTGCTTACGTACTCATACGCTAACGTTAGCAGTAGATTTGGCGGCATGGGAGCGTACGTCCACTATTTCTTGAACTTTTTTGTATATATTGTTCTTCATATGCCATGAATCGAGTCCAATGCTCGCCATGGCCGACTATCATTGCCATATGCGCATTCTGGATAAGTCTTAGTGTAGCAGTTTCCGGCACAGCATACAACGTTGGAGATTCGATTCCATTGAGCTGTCTGAACCGCACTATGTAAGTCTCCTCATCACTACTGTATTTTCTGTAGATGTAACACTAACCACCGTTAAGAGACACTGGCGAACATGTATGTGTCAAACGCATCTAGATTCTTGCTGCACGAAACATTCCTATTCGATTCCTGATATAAACACGATTCGTGAACCTGGGGCATGGATTTTGGTCAAAATCCGACTTGTGATAAGATTCAGGACTTCACGTAAAGTTAAAATGCTTGTACAAAGGGAAATGTGAAAATTCCGAGTGTTACGGATATTACGGATGTGTTACGAATCATGTTACGCAGCGTGATTCCAAGTCATGCCAAATTTCAATAGTAATGCTTGAGCGGTACATGTTTAGCTGACGAAGAGTTGACGGGCAGGTCACCGACGCCCAAGGACAGCTTCAGTATATTCCCTTCCCAACATGCAATGAGACGGGACGCCCACTCGAGCTCTTCTTTGGAGTCGAAAAAGGTATGATGCATTTCAAGCTTATGTATCCACTAAGAATTAGGTAACTAAATGTTAATTACCACAGAAATTAATTGCACAATCGATTTCATATCCGACGCCTTCTTCCACCTGCTGGAATTCTATGTTCATAATGACGCCCCCTTGACCTGTCGAATACCCTCGCGTCCCCTCCCTCTCTCCTCACCATCCTCCTTGGCCCCACCAACGGACGCCGAATACACAGTCTCTGATGCTTCCACACAGGCAGGAGCCCTGGGTTCCCAGAGTACTCTGTATACCCCTCTTATTGTCGCCTTGAGCGGCACCCTGCAGCTCTCCCACCTTCATATATCCAATCATCTCAATATGCTCTTGCACGCCGCACCTAAAAGCGTAGCCCCTGGCACCATCGACGCTGCAACTGCTTATTCCATCTCCGCTCATACAAAGCAAACTCGCGTATCCATTGGCGATTCACTTCCACTCCACTTCAGTGTCCGCTGGTATCCTTCAACTTCTCTGCCGCCTGGATGGAGTGGGGTTGGCGGACATTTGTACGCCAGTACGTTGGTGTATTGTTTGTTAAGCGCTAGTGCGGCGACCGCTGTTTGCGTAGCGTACTTTGGAGGTGTGGAATTACCAAGGAGGTTGAGGAGGTATGCGAGGGATAAGGTTGGTGCTGGTGGCAGGTACGGGGGAAGCGAGTACGCTTTGCCAACGAGCAATGGGTACGGAAGCTACGGTTATGGAGTGGGAAAGAGAGATTAGAATTAAACGGGATGTATGCATGATTTTGCTTGTACATGTGCGATGAACTCCGATGTTGTGCAGAGATCTTTCGTCGAGGATACAAAAGATTTTGGTATGTATTGGTATGTACACATACCATAGTTTACAATACGGTCCTGGGTAAAGTGTGACCAACGCAGTCATACATACCTCTAACGCTATCGAGACCAAGAGTATGGCCAGATGTGAATGTTTCCGAGCAACCTGGTATCATACATACACTCATATCGAATGAATTCTTATCACCACCCCTTTGCTGTCAACTGGGAAACGCGTCCGACAACGTCCCTGAATCCAACTTTAAAATTCTTTCTCCACCTTTCACTCTTTAATCTCTTCCTCTTTAACCCTGGCCTTTCGTGGAACCTCTGCTTGTTGAAATCATGTCTTACATTATTTCGGTTCAGCAGCATGTTTAGTTGAGCTATTCCCTTCACCAAATCTGTGCCACGGCTTGCAGTCAAGTCAATACTACGACCCGTGGACGCATTGAGTCGAGGATACTTTTCGGGCGCGGGCTCGGTAGATATAGGGGGTATAGTGGGCTTTGCAGGTGCTTCGGACATTCCCATGTTCATACGAGAAAAATCGAGAGTTCGGGAGCGATTGGCGCCGAGAGGGTCTTGGTTTTGAAAGGGAATGGGGGAGAACTCATGGCCGAATAGTGATCGGTGGCGGTTGCTGAAGGCGCGATCTAGCTCATCGCTAGAGGTGGTTGGACGTCGACGCGGCGGTATTGTCGAGTCTTGAGCAAAGAGATCATCGATGGCTCGAGAAGTGGCATCGCTGGAGGCTTGGGTTTTGGCTTGTGTAGGTTTGTCTGGTAGAGAACCTTGTTGACGATGGTACGGAGAGCTAGCGAAGGTTCGGTGGGTGATGTTGGGAAGCGTCCTTTGCAAGAGAGGAATCAAGGAGTGGACATGGCAATACACAAAGGGTGGCGACCAAAGTATGAGCTCCGAAGCGCGACGAAAGCCCATGATCTAGGGTGCAATAATTGATGAGGGTTGGGGTGAAGAAGCGCAAAGGATTGAAGGTCGGAAAATAAGTAACATGCTTATGTAATTCGGCTGAACCTCGCCGAAATAATTTCGCCAACTGCCAATCCATCGCTTTCATTCACAGCTGCAAACCTCAACCTGGTGCACCGACCCCATTCTTCTGTCCTTAACACGTATCCTGAGAATCTGATACAAGGCCATAACTGACACACAGAAGCTTCAGTTGAACTTAACTATCCAGCATGTTCAACTATCCGGGCGGTAAGTAGCTTATAATTCCATCCAGCATATCTTCGCAAGCTAACAGCATGAAGCTCCGGGATACCCTCGGCCCCCAGGATATGGGGGCTCTCCGCCAGGAATGGGTAGTGTTCTGTTAACATTAAAAACATATTCGTCGTTCTAACAACTATCTAGGAGCTCCTCCTCAGTCCTCTCCGGCACCAGGCGTCGCCCCTCCACCTGGTGTGCAAGCAGCACAGAGCCAACTACCTGGACGCCCTGCAGGCCTTCCACCGAACTTTCAGCCTCCTCCGGGAATGCCCAATATCAATTTCAGCGCCCCGGTAATCCGTTTAGGCACCACGGGCCCAGCAAAACCTATGACCCCGGATACTCAAGGAGCCCGCAGAGAAAGCGCAGCAGATGCATCTAGTGCTAGGCGCGGACTGGGTGCCGGTGATTTCAGAGGTACAGAGCAGCAGAGGCAGCAAATTAGAGAGACTATGATGGCGCTTCAGCCTCCTACAAGGGAAGAAATCGCACGAACGATATTTATCGGTAACATTACGGAAGGAGTAAGGGGAGATGATGGTCTAGAGAGGATTCTTCGCACAGCGGGCAACCTCCGTAGGTGGACTAGAGCTACGGATGCAGACAACAAACCTTGCAAATTTGGGTTCGCCGAGTATGAGGATGCCGAGAGCTTGGAGACAGCCGCAGCAGTCTTGAAGGATATTCAAGTGCCCCTAAAGCGACAGGAACCGAGCGCAATCAAACAAGAAGGTGAAGAGGCTGAAAAGAGCATTTTACTGGTCGTTGTAGACGATGCCTCCATGAAATATGCCGAGGAATGGAGAGAAAGACGTGGTGAGGGCGAGACTGCATTCCAATTTCGCATGGACACTGCCAAAGAAGGATTGGCTGGTGTTCTGGCTAGTTTGTTCCACCCGCAAGCTTCGTCTCACCTGGACATGGATGGTGACATAGCGATGCAGGATGGCGAAACACATACCGATGCAAATACCGAAGTGGTCGTTACTATTCCGCTACCATCTGCAGAAGATGAGCTATCAGATATTCCGGCCGAAATGCGCGAGACGGTTGCTGCAGAGATTGCCGCATTCAGAGATCGAAGCAACAGGAGAGATTTGGAACGACTCCGCCGTGAGGAGGAAATTGAAGCAGCCGAACGACAGCGAAACCTTGGTGTATCGAGGGTCAATCGCCTCGGTTCTCCGCCTCCATCAGCTCCATCTGGTCCCGCGGGAGGTGCAAACGGAATTCCTCTTGGACCTAGAGAGCGGGGAGTCCAAGGAGCTCCTAGTGGACCTAAGGGCTTTCAAGGTTCTCAAATCCCCAGAGACTATCAGAGTGGTGTAACCTTCGTAAATGGGAGTGGGCTAAATGGCTCTATCGGATGGATAAGACGCGAAGAAGAAGATGACTCCGCTAGTGATTCGGAGATTGAAAAACGTCACCAGACTGCAAGAGAAGTAGAACTGGACAAGGGCTTCCTCGATCACGAGCGTCGTTGGCTGAATCGGGAGCGAAGCAAAGCGGCCGCAGTGGAACGTGAGAAAAACCGGCAGTTGGCAGAAGACACTGCGCAGGAGAAGGCGAAGGAAAAACTTGCTGGGAGGCTCAAGGAGTTCGATGATGACATCGAGGCTACAAATAAAGATGATGAGTATTATCGAGACCGACCTACTTGGAGTCGTAATAGAGTCGCCTTTCGCACTCGTGAAGCGGCGGCGGATGCGCTGGACAGAGACGCTGAGGAGCGCGAAAAGGCCCGCGACAACCAACGAAGAGAAGATGCTCGCGGCATGGCTAATTCCTTCCTTGAGAGACAAGCCGAAGAACTTGGATCTCGCGTGCAGACACCTCGCGAACCTCAACGCTTTAAAATGTCGTTGGGAGCAGCGGCACAGAAAGCTCACACAGCCGCAGCACCGCGCCGTACTACTGCGGAAGTCGAATTTTTGCTGGATGACGAGGAGAACGAGGACGCTTCAACGAAGCGCACTCTCATCCCTATCAAGTTTGACACTGCAGCTGAAGCTGCGAACCTTACCGACGAGGAGCGCGCGCAAGCGCAGAAGCAACTGGCCAGCGACATCCCCACCGACAAGGAGAGCCTCTGGAACTGGCAGGTGCAATGGGATTTTGTTGACGACAATCTGCTAGCGGAGCAGTTGAAGACTTTTGTGGAGAAGAAGATCGTCGAGTATCTCGGGGTGCAGGAGCAGATGCTTGTAGATGTAGTGGAGGATCATTTAAGGAATAGGGGAAGTCCGCAGGATTTGGTCTCTGAGTTGGAACTGGTAAGTTCATCCTTTCTTTCTTATTTGACTATTTAGTGCTAACATGGTCTACTAGGCACTCGACGACGAAGCAGAGATCTTAGTGAAGAAACTCTGGCGTATGCTCATATTTTTCTCCGAAAGTGAGAAGCGTGGCATTGCGAGATAAGTACCATCTATGACACTACCGTTCAGAAAGCTCTTCTACATACAGACCCAGTCCAGCGTCTTGCTGAAACATCTCGGGTTTCACCGGGCCCTTAATCACACGGAGTTTTGACGGTAACTACTTGGCGACAAAGGCTCGTAACATAACGATTCGATGTCCACATCCATAGAGGGGTTTGTAATTTAACGACCTTGCCAGTTTACTTGGGAATATGCATCCTCTTTTCAAATGGACTATTAGATCATGGACCGGATAGAACAAAAGCTGATGTATTAAGGCTGATTCTGCCGCCCATTTGATTCCATTTCGTGAAGCATTTCGGACTAGGCAAGTAGCGCAGCATGGGCTGGCATTCTTGTAACATCCAGAAGAGACATTATCCAACAACACGATGGCGCATGGGCCTTTTAAGCTCAGTTAGCAATGCTTCAAAGCCACCGGCCTCATTTAAGCCCCCCCCCCCCCCCCCCCCCACAAAAAAA
>AJFK01000606.1:0-17794 GCA_000467715.1 Hysterium pulicare CBS 123377
TGCAAAAGCTGCAGTTGCTTCGAGTGTCCTAGAGAAGAAGAGACGAGCAGGTTGCGAACTTTGCCCTGATGTTATTTTCCCAATCTCACATCTCTTTATGCATTGATGTTCATTCAATTTGATGAAGTTAACTTATAGTAAGTTAGTAACCAAACACAACTAGCTAAAACATCGAACACACATCGATAAACCCGATTTATTGAGACTTGTTCGTCTTCTGGTTGTCAACCAATTTGTTTATGCTCTTCTGAGACCAGGCCACGATTCACTTTAAGTCAGCAGCAGTCTATCTTCCAAACTCGGTTTCTTCCAAATACCCTACCACCTTCACGGAGCATTACACAATACATACGGATAAACCTTCCGACGTTTTTTGACCTTCATTTCATTTGTCACTCACACTATAAAAAGGCTCGAAGCCAAAACTCTTTAGCTCACTCTCCCATTGCAGCTGGTACCTTGATTAACAATGTATTCAACAAACGTTCTTGGATGACGCAGCTCGTCAATCATTTTTCAAGCCCCCTTTCGTAAGTGTTGGCAATGAGATGGGCATTTGTTATTCGCAAAGCTACTCTATGCATGATTGGGTCCTGAGAAATAACATAAAGCAGAGTCATTCTACAATGCACATTTTCTAACTTTCCCGTAAGATTGTTGCGGTCGGATCTTATACTCTAGCAGCGTACAGCGTTAATTCATAGCCTCTTTTGGGCTCTTTCCCTCTGCCGACAATGAAACCGATCCCCTTTTGAAGCATCGAGGTACCCCTCCCTATCTCGGGCTAAGACCTCACTAGACAAATCAGGAATATCATGATAGAGATATATATGCTCCTTTTGCCTTAGCCATAGCAACAATCTCGCGATTGGGGTAATTCGTTCGGGAGAAGACATTGTCTAGGAAGAGAAAACTCCGAACTAGGGAAAATAGTTTGCTGGTGTAGTCAATGTAAAATCCTTTGCCTGTTCTTGTTTCATTGCATCTAGAGGAGGGCTAAGAACCTAAGATATGAATAGCTGGCTTTAGTCCAGTTAGTAGACTTGCGTTTCTAATATGGCCTTCCCTTCAGTCCTACGAGCACTCCAATATCATTAAAGGAACAAAGAATAACCGACGTCGAGCCAGTACCGCGTCTCTACATCTCAAAGGTAGGCAACTATGCCACCGCACACTGGGGGAGAATTACGGCTCCTGAGTCCTGAGAGATTACATCTGATGCATGTAGTCCTATTTTACTACGCTAGCTTTATAGACGTTAGATCTACCGCAACAGAAAACTTGAAGCTCATAATCCATGGTTATTCCTCATTCCTAATATGGCACGAATATACTTAGCCTCTGACAAATGTCGTTACACGATGTACCAGAACACTTAGAGCTTAGGGCTTATTATCATGTCGAAAATCTCCTGATAATCGTCCATACGAAAACCGCACAAACGCTCTTGTCTAGGCAAGAACTAGAACTAAAAGCATTCCCTTGGATATGGTAGAATACGCTAGAACGCAAGAAAAGTTCAAAGACTCAAAGTAGACAACATTAGTCGACCCCTTGGGCGTAGTGGATATAGTCCGACGGGTTCGGTGGTATGACGATGATGGGGTTGCTTCTCCCAGGATACAGTAATTCGGATATACCTTGAATGGTTCAGCTATCCCCGCAATCCCACCGAACAATTAGATGCCCATTCGTGACCAAAAACCTGTAAAACAAAAGTTGAAGAACATGAATCATGGCCACGAGTTGCGCTAGTTCAAATACGATCCACGAAATATCTATTCTCTACTCCTATATACGATCCCCCTATCACGCAAGACGGACCTCGGCCTACATATAGCCGTGCTAAAAAAGGTACAGAACTCCTCGCCATGAATCTAGTGGTGCACAGTGAAGAAAAGCAGTGAAATGGGTCTGCTGCCAAAATGGAAGGAACGCAGTTTCGATAGGACAATTAACAGCAGAACAAAAATGGACTCGAACTCATTTCCACTGATTCAAACCCGCCCAGGGATCAGCTTGGCTCTGATGCTGATGTCCGCTCGGACCCCTATTATGCGCATAACCCCCCGGGCCTGACGGGTACGTCTGTCCATAGGCCGAATAATCCGGCTGTTGATTTGGCGGTGGCCCTGGAGGAGGAGGTGGTGGTACATAACCCGGAGGGATATAGGGTTGCTGTTGCTGTTGCTGCTGCTGCTGATGCGGTTGAGGCGTAGTCGAGGTTGGGTATCCGCTTTGCTGGTAGCCGCCTATTTGGTGTTGGTTGGGAGGCGGAGAGAAGTATTGTTGGTGAGCGGGCGGAGATACGGGACCGTATGCATTCGGATTATAGGATTCGTTGCGATTGTAAGACTCACGGCGCGGAGGCTGCGGTTGATATGAGCCGTTGGCGCCACCGGGCGGTTGGTAGGGTTGTTGATTCTGGGGAGGAGACATATACTGGTTGCCGCCTGGAAGTGCAGTGAGAGGATATCTGGGTGTGATGGGAGGAGAAGCGGCTGGATTGTATTGTGGGTGAGCAGATTGGGCAAATCCTTGGCCTGGTTGCAGTGATGTTGTTTGCAGTGGCGGGGGACGGTTTTGCCTTTTGTTGCTGCCAGTCGTGGGAGATTCGGAGGGTTCCATGGACATCCGTTCCATCAACTCTTTCAGTCTTTCTTGTTCCCGATCCGCATGAGCACTCATCCCTTGGTTCCGTGACTGCTCGATCTTGCTGAGTAACTGGCCTCCTTCTGACCGCCGGTTGTTCACAAAAGTCTCCACATTCTTCTGCAGGCTTTGCACCGTCTCCTTCATCTCCGAATAAAAGCCTTGGGCCCTCATCAATCCGGCTATTAGGTCATTGAAGGATTGGTAAATCTTCCGGTACTTGTTCATAACAGAACCTCGCTGCCTCGAAAAGGTCTCGTATTTTGTCTGCTCGGATCTTACCCTCTTGTCCTTTAAGAGGTCGCTGTAAGTTCTGGTCAGCTCCTTCATCATGGAGGCTTGTTTATGATTCGCTTGGAGTAGTCGGTTCTGATGTGGTCTGAACTTCTCGAGCTCTGCTTTAAACAACTGATTTTCTTGGTTCATGATCGCCTTTTTGTTAAGAATCAGAACGTTTGATATATCGTCGCTGTGCACCTGAATAACTCATCAATATGCGATGATCTTACGCAGTCATACTAGTGCATACCTTATCTTTGAGATCTTTAAGCACTTGTGCTCTCTCACGTTTGATCAGGTTCAACTTCCTTAATAATTCCTCAACGCTAGCGATCTGTTCTGCAACAGTTGGACCTCCTTCGAAGTCATCATCCAACAGATTGCCCTCAGCACCGGCGGAGTTCGGGCTATTGACTCCTTTGCTCTTTCCACGTGCTGCTCCGGCCTTGATCATTGCGCGCTGATATAGCACGTCAGCCTCGTCCGTTTCGCCGGCCGATCGCATCTCGTCAAAATCAGACTCGCATTGCCTGAAAGTGGAGTAGAGCTGAGCATCGCTTGTACTGGCCTCGTCGATTGCGGCTCGGTAGTTTCTGATGTCGTTCCGTAATGTGGCTGTCAAACGTGAGCTAGGTTGCTGAGTCCATTCTCCACCATACTTCGACCTCATCTTTTCACAGACGCTCTCCTCCATATCCAATTGCTTTATGCTTGTATCTAGCATCGCCGTTATTTCAAATTTGTCTGTGCTTAGTTGATCGAACGCGGAGGTGAACGGCGCATGGCCCGCAAGCTCTTCACACCATTTCCGGAAATCTTCATCAACCATCATTTCCTGATCCATGCCGCCTTTGAGGATGTTTAGACTGTCCGGTAATTTCAAATAATCTAAACTCGCCGCCATCTCATCATTCGCAATTTCCACTTTCTCACTTTCCGCTCTTATCAACTTGGCCTTTTCTTCATCGTACAAGCTCGCCGATTCTGTCACCGCCATAGGCACTATCTTCTGGAAAATGTCTGGACCAATTATCCTTTGGATATCCTGACCTTGGTACAGTTCGCTGACTGGTATCGCTTTCGCAGCTGGCAGTTTCGGAATTGCGGATAAAGAGGCTTCGTTGGGTACGCCCTGATGATAGATAAAGTCATTGTCCTTGGTGAACTCCACAATCTTTTCCTGGATATTGGCGAGGTGTTTTCGGGTCATTTCCGCTAGCGTAGGCCCAGTCTCGGAAGTTAGGTTTGAATTCGTAGGAACTGATGAAGGGAATGCGTTCGCTATTCGATTTGCATCTCTGGCATTCGTTTCCGCAACCTGTAACCTGGAAATCGCAACACCGTGAGAATTCGCATCATTGTCCGCCAGCGCTTGATAGTACTGGGCTAATGAAGCCAGATAATTGGCTTTGATCTATTGGGAGTTAGCAAGCGTAGATAGAATTCGTTGTGAACGGCCTACCTGGCAGACCAGTAGCCAAACTTTCTCAAATATGGCTTTCGTTACATTTTCTTGGACCCCTTCTGTTGCCTGGGTATACAGATATGTAGCTTGACTTGACAATTTTGCTAGCAATCCAACTTTCTTGCCATCGGATATTTGCTTCTCTAAGAACACCTCCTGTCCTTGAGCTAGCATTACAGCTATGAGGGTTTTTACAGTCTCTCTACTCAGATCCGTTGACGGCGCATGAAGGAAATTCTCGTTGATGTATGTGAACATGCCAGCGGAGGCTTGGAATGAATGGTATGCGGTTTTGAGACCAGTATCTTCATGACGATTTTGGTGAGCTGCATGGCAGGAGAGTACAGCAGAGATATTGAATATTATTGAGGCTTTCTCATAAGCTAGGGAGTATTGCGATGTGGGTTTGTGGGTGAACGCATCGAACCTTGAGGCTAAGTGAGCTTTCAAATGATTTCTAATATGAAGTAGCCCATTGAAGCAATATAGATTCAGCTTACCAGGTAAAAGATATTTTTATGTGATTCTCATCCACCGGAAATCTCAAATCGAGCAATTCTAGCTGTCCATAGTACCGGTATAGTAGGTCTCTCCCTGCTGCGCTGTCCTTTCCCGCCCCTCTCATATCCTGCCGCAACCTGTTCAGCGTTGCGCATTCCTCTGAGTATCTTTCTGGGTCATCGCCATATGTTTGCCGTATGTAGCCCTTTAGTGGCGTAATCCAGTCAATCTCGTTCGTCTGCTTCAGCGGAGTGGATATCATTGGTGCCTGCTGCATCTTGACTGAAGCTGTGTGGGGCGTTCAGCCAGCTTTACTCTGGTCCGCAGCTCTTCGATTGATGTGCAAGGCGGTGGTGCGATGGTTTTAGCAATTGTAGGTGCCAGGGATACTCGGCGGATGGAGGTCTAATCCCCGAGGGTGTTGAGGTTGGCCTGGGTCCTTCGAGTGCCCTGCGAGGTGTTTGCCCGACTCCTGATGTGGGAGCGGGACGTAATACTGTCGCGGCGGAGTGCAGTTCACGAATAGACGTATTCCTCTCGCGTGAAATGCATTGGGCATGCAGCCTAGGATGACGTTGCAGGGTCGGCACCGGATGGCTGCGTGTCAACAGCGATAAATCGGGTGCTGGAAGTGCATGCCAGGGCTTTGCGGTTTACCTCTGAGCTGGAGGGTGTTTGGCCGACAGCCTAGAGGCGTGTTTGTACGTGATGTGGTTTTTGTCTCACGAATAATGGTAGGTGGGGATCCTGAATCACCCGCGCATGCGCAGGAACGACTAATTTCAATACGTTGATGATACTCAACGCAACGCACGCTGCCACTTTCTACGCAGGCGCTGAGATCCATCAAACAGTAATGACTACGGCTTTTCCCTGCTACAATCATGCTTCCTCCCACACACTCGCCAGGTCGTCGAGGCATGTGAAGGGTGATCCCGGCGGTGTGTGCTGAGTCCCAACCAGTCAGAGCATGAGGGGGGCTTGTTATAAGCGCTGAGAACAAGGTAATATACAAGCCTGAGTCGAGATGACCTACAAAACGGGCTATCGTGCTTCTATCAATTCGACCGAAAGAAGAAAAAACGCCAACTTATGCAGTCCAATTCTTTCATAGCTCCAGATGGACAGCCTACTCTTGACGCCGATCATCAATATACAAATGTGAAGGAGATTAGTTATGGTACAAGCGTATTGAGCCATACGGCCGATTATGATCCCGATCCGGATGCTTTCTTTGGTTCTTCATCCTCTGACTTCTTGTCTTCGCTGTGGTTTGTATTCGAAGGTTTGTGTTGACCGGTGAGGTTGTGCCAGGCTGATTTGAGAAACCCATCGTTTTTATGCAGATCTTCGGATGTTGTGTTCTTGTCTAAGGGTGATGACGCTGAAGGTGTTGCCGACGTCTTCCCTAAGTTCATCACTCGCTTTGCGCTTTTGTCGTTCATTTCGTCAGCAAGCATCTCGAGGATAGTACGCTGGTTGACGCTCAGATATTTCGGCATCTGAACTTTGAACTCTACCCGGAGATCTCCCTTTGCACCTCTCCGGCTTCCTAGTTGCTTCATACCCATTCCAGAAAGAGTAACCCTGTCTCCTGTACCAGAGCCAGTGGGTACCTTGACCATGATATCACCATCTAACGTTGGGACTTTGATCTCTCCACCGAGAACCGCCGTCGTGAGCGGTATTGTGGCGGTGTGAAGGATATCCGATCCAGTTCGTTTGAATTTGGGGTCTGAGGCCACCCGGATGAAGACGTATAAGTCGCCATTGGCTCCTCTTACATTCGAATTAGGGGATTGACCTGTAAGCGGAGCATCTCCCTCCCCATTTACTCTGAGCCGCATTCCATCTTCCACGCCTCCAGGGACGTCCACAGTAACTGTTCTCCGTTCTCTTACCGCACCATCACCGCTGCATGTCTTACATTCTGCTCCTTTCGGGACTGATACTCCTGCTCCTCCGCAGGTCGGACAAGTGCTCGCCATTTGAAAACCTCCCATGACATGCACTCTTGTGCCTGTACCACCACAACTCTTGCATTCCGTTCTCTTCGTGCCCTTCTTCAGTCCACTGCCAGTACATATTTTGCACTGTACTAATGGAGTAATATGTATGTCCTTACTCGTACCTTTAGCCGCATCCATGAAGGATATATTCGTCTGGACCTCGATATTGTCGCCAATGAGAATCTCGTCCTGGAAAGCAGAGCCCCTCGTTTTTCTGCCCCTTCTTGACCCTTGAGCACCACCAAATGCACTGAATAAATCCTCGAAATTGAACTCTGCCCCGAAACCGCCCTGAAAGCCGCCCTGAGACCCACCGAAACCAAAACCCGCAAAGGGGTTGGACCCTCCGCCAGGCCCAGAGCCGGGGTTAAATCCGCCACTTTGATCGAAGGCAGCCGCACCGTAAGAGTCGTAGGCCTTCTTCTTCTCAGGATCCGATAGCATCTCGTATGCTGACTGTGCAGCAGCGAATTTATCCTTGGCCGATGAGTCTTTGTTTGTATCGGGGTGATACTTTTTTGCTAGGCCATAGTAGGCCTTCTTGATATCGGAAGCCGTTGCATCCTGCTTAATTCCCAGAACGCCATAGGGGTCTTGAATAGCAACGGAGGGGGAGGCATGGAAGAACTAAATAATGCCATAGTTTAGCATCAAAACATATCATAATCCCGAGAAGGACACTTACTCGTATCTGCGGGCCAGGCTGATGCCGCTGGTAATGTGAAGCTGTTGGTCTATGGAACCGACTCCTCATTGATATGCTTCTCTGGCAATGCCTCGAAGCCGATATGATGCGCGCGGGTAAAGCGGCTTTCATAGGCATCGCCGGAGCTGCGAAGCTCATCGTAGCCGGCTGTATTGAGAACCAGTATAATTGTATAGGTTATGGGAGGGTGTGGAGTAAGGAGACGGATCCGAGTGGAATCTTTTACTTACTATCGCGGAAACCCGCCGAAAAATGACATGTCCGTGCGCCACATGCGCCACAGCAGAAAAAACGCGAGCATCTTCCTCATCGTTCACTGGCGCGATCTGATTCGCCGAAGGACGAGATGCCGTCGCAAGAATCTTTGTGAGTTCATCATGACATAATAAGCCTTGTACATCTTCAAGTAAAATTCGGTGTCATGTTGTGACAAAGAGATGAGAAGTACTTTCCTAAAACGATAGTTGTTGAGTTTTATGTCTTCACTAGAAGGGCACTTGAAAGCAATCACAGAACAGAAATGAACGAGATTGAGCAACTCGAACTTGCTACCATATATGCACTTAGTTAACCTGTTTTACTGCTAGAAGCCACAATATCAGCCGCAGCTAATTAACTGTAGAGCAGCCGTACACTGCCGCGCCATTAACCAAAGGATGAAGCCTTGACTTTCGCTCAGTGCAGAGTATGACCACAGACTCCGACCCAATGCATATGCCAATATAAAAGTCGTCATCACTTTCCGTGCGCCAGTCCAATTGTCCCAGTATCGAAAATTATAACTCCGAAACCGCAATGCCGTTGTGTTGGGTGGTCGAGCTTACTTTCGCGGCGGTGCAAATCGTACTCGAAACGCTTTATCTGACAAAGGTTAGCATGCAGAGACGATATGGTTTGCTTTTTCATACCTTGTGTTTTCACTTTGTACAGAAGATCTACGATGACATCTGTTTCGTTGACGGGAAGAGCATTGAAATTCTTTCTCACGGCCAGTGCCAGCTGGTCCTTGTTCACCCTCCGTTTCGCCTTGGATCTTGCCATTGTAGGTGAATATTTTCCAATACCGTTACCAAGTATTATGTGGCTTAATGGATTCTTGAAGGAAGCAGGCCCATCGAGACGGTAAGCACGGCGGTAGCTTTGAAGGAGCGAATGATCTTGAGAGGACCATGATATCTAGAATAAATGGCATTTTGTTAGTGGTGGGCTGTTCTAAAGACTAGTAAGCTATTGGCATGAATTTTACGACTTACTCCTGAGCCACTCCGATCATTGCGTCCTCCACCATTATTCGAGGCAGTGTCCGCGGTAGATGCCACGACTTCTTTTAGAGTACTACCATTTGAAATACCTAAAGCACCATTTCGACGCGCGCGAGAGGTTGTAGAGTGCAAAGCAGTGAACTTTTCCTTCAAAGTCGAGGTCGAGTCCTCCTGAAGCACGCGAGTTTTTGCAGGAGGCATGACGAAAATCAGAAGAATTAGAAGAACGGCGGAAGAGCAAGAATGACGAGGATGTAGAATATGATACCGAACGCCTAGCCAGTATCGTAGACAGCAACGGAGTCTCTGGTGTACATCGCATTGGAGCTTGGTAGAGATGCTCCTCGAGGAAGGCTAGTTTATGACGCGCGATGCAGGCGCCAGGGTCCAGTAGTACTTACATACCTAGGTAGTTCGGCGATAAGGTTGTTCCTTCCGTCAACCTCTTTCGTCTCTCCCACTCGCTCTGTGCTGTTGTCATCGAACCTGTGGCCAACTTACATGTTTATTAATCTATTAGAAGTTCATGTCTTTATCGAGGTTGAAATACTTCGAATGGAGCTATATTCTACTCATCCTTACTCAGCTCCTTTAACCTCGTAACGGTAGTATCGGTATACCTCCGCTGGAAAAAGTCATCACATTTCCCAGGGAGAAAGTCCTCTCATTTTGGCGGCACTAGTTCATTTCTATTTTATTTGCATATGATTATAGCACGTCAGCGAATCTATCGTAAAATGTAGTTGCTTCTCGAGACTTTTCGTGTGGACTGCTATCCTACCTTTTCTCGCATAAATTATCGTCTAGCACAACATCAACTCACGATCGATGGCATTTCGGCCTTCCAGGTGTAGAGAGCTTTCAAGGCTAGAATATGGTGCGCAAGTCTACATGGTTACAATTTCTCTGAGACGTGCTTCCCCTTGGCCTTTCTTGAATCTTAAAACCGCTACTCACTCAGCGCATTCATGGTCTTTCTAGAGGCACCCCCGTTCCAGGTCTTTTATCTGAAGTGGCCTCATTGCTCATCGATCAATTTTCACCGCTAGTTGTCCGTGCCTATAATTGGATCTTACACTTTACCAACTTCCTATTGTTTATTCGAACAATAGTTCACTGAATCAACTACTTCTTCCATCAAAGTCTGACCTGTTCACAATATCACTGCACCATTTAACAATAGCGGCCGATGGTTCTTTGACGTGTCAACCTTTCAAACGCTGTCTGCGTAAGTCGACAATTTAGACCCGTTTCACCTCACCTTTATCCAAACTCACCAAACTCATCTATCCACCCACCAACCTTACTCCTCCATCTTCCAACAACATATCGTCTGCCATTAGCACTCCTACCTCCACTCTCCTAGACGTTGCTATCACTTCCTTTACAACTTCAGAGGCTTCAACGAAGCCCTCAGTTTGCTTCAGAGTCGGTAACTCCATCATTGAAGGCGAAATACTGCGCCTTGTTACTCAAGTCTGTTTGACAGGTTTGTTCATCTCCACTTCCTTGAAATAGCACCTCGCCAAGTCCTCGGCGGGTCTCTATCAAAAGTTGAGCCAAACTTGCCAGCTCTCTCCCACATTATCTCCTCATCGACATGAGCTCACAGCATTTTCAGTCTCACTTGGCCCACACTTCACTCGTGGGCGGCGTAGCATTCTCTCAAACAACGACTTTTCAGCACTGGAAGACCTTGCAAGGGTTAAACCCGAGAGCTCAACATTTTCAGCCTGCATTGGGGGTTGATCATCATACCATGGAACTCGGCGGTCTTATGAACGGGACTCCAAATGTCTTAGGTCGTCAAGTGGCATCTCTGATAGTCGCAGTCGAGGAACTGAAGACCGAGCAGGATTTGCTGCGGGCGGAGGTTGATGCGCTCAAACGTGGCGGATGGACTGTGAATATTGGTCCATTCCAACATAAGATCGACGCTAACGGCGACCTGAAGAAATCTACCAATGGAAGTGGTATCTCGAAATCCACTACGCCTGCTCAAGGACCTCAGCTCCCATTCTCGGTGGGCAGACCTGGATCTGAAGCTCCAAATGGCCATTCTCGATATGAGAACACCATGAACGGGTATCTTCAATCCGAAATTTTGCAAAATAATGCAATGCTAATAGCTACAGGCCTTCTTCACTCCAAAAGAACGGCAATCTTGTCGTAAATGGCCACGTGTCATCGGAGATGGTTCCTAAGTTTGGATTGTCAAACAGGTGAGTCTTTTAAGTTTCTGTCTTCCTTCTCGAGATGGCTCACTAACATGTTGTGCGATATCAAAGCAAATATGCTCCGATGTCAGTTCCGAAACCAGTATGCAAGATCAAGGCCCAGACAGTCATTACCGATGGTGAGCCTGATATTGACGTGCCAATTCCATCTGTGGAAGACCCATACCAGCAATCAAGCAAGATGTGGAAGCCACTTGCCATTCGACAGCTTCCTCCTCTTGCACGAGACGTCCTCTCAACAATCCCCACTGCTGTCGAGATGAAGACCTTCACCTTCGACTTTCTGCGGTCTACCTTCGGAGGCGTGTCCTGGTCTCCTGGTCTATACTACATTCCAACCTCCCATGGGTCATGTCTCTTAGAGAACCGCACTTATTATCTTCTGGATGCTTCGCCCCAACCATACCTGCCAGAGCACCCTGGTGCGCATGGCGCAACTCTTACCGCATTCTTCAACTCCAATCCTGAAGAAGTTGACGGCGATGACGCCTGCGCTGCATACGACAACGTTCCCTTGTTCGTTTGCTCCTCGCCTTACACCATGGAAAAGGACAAGCGTCGTTATGTCTACTTCGGAACCTACTGTCAGGGCCGCTGGAGCGACAAGCTGGACTATGACCGCATCGTCGAGGAAGTGCCTGCCAAAGTGAAGATGTTTTGGGCCGAGGAACTCAGTGCTGTTGGCCGTGCTGAATGGATTACCGAAGCTCTAATGAAACACTTTTGGCCCAAACCAGAGTACGACGGTCGTATGTTTGGCAACAACGTCGCTGAAGGTAGCGTTGCTTTGGAGGAAGGCGAAGACGAGCACGCGGTCATGCGAGACGTCAAAACTTATGTGCGTGATCTCAAAGAGTGGGAAAAAGATGCACGTTTGAAGGTCTCAATGATCAAGAAGGAGTTCATTCTCCAAGCTTTTGATCGGGTAAGTCTTCCAATACCTCGAGGATAGACGCTTGAGCATGGCTAACAACTGTTATCAGGCTGACGCCGACGACCCACCAAGCCTTCGCTTGTGGTGGGAGTACCTCCAATGCGTTGGATGGGACGAGAAGTTCTATCAGATGCTGGTTGGTCTTCAGCAGAAATCTACCCACCCGTAGGTGGTGGATGGAATTGGAGCTGGATAAGGCAGGCCCGCAATGACCCTTCCTTATATCTCTCTCTATCCTTGCTTCAGTGCCAAAGGATTTGACGGCTGCTTTTGCTTCATCTGCTTCTCATTTATCCTTGTGGGCTACTAGTTGGTACCTCCTGCCTTTACCGTGTCCCCATCATTACACCGGGATATCTATTTTCATACTGTTTGCTTTTTTATTCCCCATCAGATATAGGGTCACTACTTTTATCTGCTTTCTCGATCCTTCTTGCTCTCACATCGATCTGAGTAATATTTGGGCTTCGAGGCAGCGGGATCCACATTTCAGCTGGGACAAAACCGGTTGCCAGATGATGGTCTTGGGGTTCTTCTTCTGTTATTTGAGATTCTGGGATGCGAATTGCATTGGGGCACGATGTATGGGTCAATTCGATAGGATTATTTAAACATAGGTACGAATCGCCCAGTCGGTGTCTGATGGTGAAAATGATTTGGAAGTACTTCAATAAATGGAAGACTTTGTGTTCGAAGGGTCATAAGTTGAATGGCAGCAACTTCAAATAAACTTGTATGGTTTTATAGAGAACTCTAATTTTCTAGGCCTCACTAACACCGAGATATAGTTACAACAGATGCAATTTCCACGCTATGCAAAGAAAACCAACACAGCTCACATTTGTCCCAATGCACCATCAAGTGACTTGCATTCATATGCCCAATCTCCTAATGAAGGCATCGCTATTGTCGCTTGAATCAACTAAGCATGACTAGCTTCGTGGCCAGGGTCCAAATTCGCTCCCTTCTCCCTAGTATCCGCACTCTGACTTCTCCTCTCCGCAAAGCTCCTTCTTACAGCCATATCGGCCCTGGTCTTCGTCATCAACGCCTCTCGGATATCCTGTTTGCTGCGGCCCTTCCAGTCCCCAAAACCCTTATCACTCAATGGAAACAAAACCCGATTCTCCCTCCTACGGACAAAGTCCATGACTTGCGGTGGTGGAGTCGCGGTAATGGTATCAATGTCCGCAGCGAGCTCCTCGCAGTAGGCGTCGAGTGGCAAGTCGTTCACATCCATGCCGAAGGGATTTTCGATCTCGCGGCCGATGGCTGCTATGCCGATGATGATGTAGGCGGCGAAGATGGTTCCGGGGATGGTCACCCAGCGAAGAGCATCCCACAGTTGGAATGGAAGCATCATGACGTAGACCCAGGTAATCTGACTAATGGCAATAGAGTAGGCAACTGGGAGAGGTGTTTGGAGAATTCGCTCGACATTGATGAGGATTTCGTTGAGAGCAACGACCGAGTTGACAGCTTGCGTCTGATAGATTGGTACCGCGAGCGTGCCATTGGCAAGGAGGCTATCGACGTAGGCACTAAGGTGATTCAAGATCTCAAGAGGTAGATTTCCGAGCGGCTTCTTGCTGCGTTTAATTCGCTTGCGAGGATTAGATTCTGCGAAGGAGACACCAAGATATTCGCCCAGAGATTTCATCTTGGAATGCTCCTTAGGCTTCTCGAGATCGGCATCGGCAGCTTTGGCAAAGGTGTCCAGGTATGCGACTAGATCGCGTAGGTCATCGTAGTCTATGCCAGGTTCAAAGCGGAGTTTGTGTTTGAGAGCCGTGGCGAAGGCTACGATGAGGTTTAGACCAGTTCTGTCCACCCGGTCAGTTTAATAGTTCCATTACAAGTGTTAAGATGAGAAGTCTTACAGCTTGGCAAGCAAGTCCTCTTTTCCCTCGTCACCTTCCCTCTCCTTTGTGTGTATCCAAATAGTCCTGGATAGGTTTTGGCCGACAAAGATCAACTGGGCCCAGAATTTTCTGCCTTCGGCATATCGCTCGTACGCGGTGGAGGTACGGAAAGAGATGGCGAGACCAACGACAAAACCAAGGACGGTGAGCAGGAGATTGCTGACTGTGAGCGGGTAGACCCAGACAGAAAGACAAGTGATTAAAGTCGACCATAATGTCACGATGATGAGAGGAAGTATCATCTTGGGGAACACGCTGCCGTGCATCCGCATGAAGAATGGCCATTTGGAATGCTTGGACATGTCCCGAGGTCCGACCTACGAGATGTTAGCAATTGATGCTTTATGATTGTGTGAAGCTGTCAGTAGCAATCTGCACATACAAAGTAATCATCCAGGTCTACACTTCCCGTCCTTTGCTTTCGCACCGGAATCTGATGTCGCCATGAATGTGGAGACAAGGGACCTCCATTCGTGTCGTTGACGGCGGGAGGGTGAACTTCAAGTGCTTGGGGCCTAGGACTTTTCTGTGGCTCCATGATTCGCAATTGCTGTAGAGTAAGAGTTGTGAAAGTACTAGACTGTCCAGCAGTTTGAGGCGTGTATCAAACTCAAAAATAAGAAGTGGGGGAGAAAATTGAGGTGAATGCCCGCAGATGAAATAGAAAGCGGTGGCAAAAGGAGGGGACGCGAAACCGCAATTGAAGAGACAAAACAGAAAGGATCCTGGCCCTCTTCTTATGAAGGAAAGATTTTCAGCTCCAGATGCAAAGTGAGACTTGAAGCATCAAAGGCATGGTGTAAGCCCCACCGAGGAAACGAAGTTTGATGCCAGGATGGTCGTGTTGACCCCTGAATTCTTCACCAATGGGACGTGAAACAACAAGGGGCTTCTCCATGATGTTTCGCCAAGCAGCTCAGCGCCAGATTATGCTGACGAAATGCGCCGTTCCGCCCCCATCACGCACGAGCGCTTTTCCTGAAAGCAGGTTGGCGTGCAGAAAACAACAGTCCGTTTTTTCACCGGTTGAATAAGTGCAAGAGTCTGGGTCAGCTGGAGGTGATATGTGGAGATAGGTGCATATGTACACTGATCAGCACCTGTAAGTGCTGGTTGCTTGCTTACGTGGCGCGTAGAGAATGTTGACGTGCACAGGGGCCGAAAATGCGAAGTGATTGCCGAGGCCGCTAGGCTGGAATGGCATCTGACGGTCCGGTCCCGTCGAGTAGTCCAAGCTTATTTTTCATCCCGCCACCTTTCACCTTTCACAGCTCCATGTACAGCCGCTGCTACTCTACCTTCCCACTCGAGCAGCAATCCGCCGCCGTTCTGCTTGGCCCCGTTCCAGTTCAAGCTGCAAATCTCTCGTCCGCCACGTCTTTTCGTCAATACATACTCGAACCCGCCCAATCCGCTCTATCAAGATCCGGTACAGCTTTGCTATATGGTCGTCTACACTCCAGATATAATTCCAAACGCTGACTAACTCCTTGGCTACCGTCCTTGGATGGACACAGCCATTTCCGATCTGGTAAGGGGGGAAGTCTTCGGGAAGAAAGCCTTCTGATGGGACGTCCGCCGGTGTTATAACATTGAGAATCAACTCATCAATCATGAGAGTTCCTCTGCTCTTACGCACGCGGGCAAAGTCCGGCCCAGTTTCCAGTATATTTTTCAAGGCCGCGCATATGCCCCAGGCGACACGCCCAGGTGGTATGAAGCTGATCATCCATTTGCCCTTACGGTTGCCGGCCAGCCTGATATCGATTCGCAGCTGGTGTATGAATGTTGATATCTGAAGAGACGCTAGATAGGTGTTTTGTGCAATCCTCGAATTCTGACAATAGTGAGATATAATCTTGGTCCACACAGACTCTTTCGTAGACGCATCGGTCCTGACTAGAGGAAAAGATATCCACGTGAAGTGCATGAGGCGTTCGTCTTTGACAAGACAATCAAGCTTAATTGGCATCTGTCCACGTGCTTTCGCTCGCTCTATGGCCTCTGACAGCTCATCGTGAAGCTGACGATTAGCCGCTAGAAATGCAGCACAAGTACTTGGTACTCCATTCAGAGAATATGCGTTGCCCCCTTCTCCTCTGCGGTCTGCCTCAAAATCAAATATTGATACCCGCATGTGTCCACTTCTGCTGTGGACATCTGCAAGTGAAGGCCGAGGAAGTTCCGAAGTAAGCATGGCCATGTAGATCATGTCGCGCAATTCGCGGGGGAGATCGAGGAATTGCGGCATGGCGGATAGGGGAATGTAACGAGATGGTTTGTACAAGCAGTCCACACCAAATGAAAGCAATAAAGCCCTGCCGATGCCTGAGGTGTTTCAAGAGTGCAGGTTGCTTTGAGGTCGTCGCGAAAGTGTTTCGGGTTCTCGGATATCGGTAACAACGTCGGAATATGATGAAGTCGCTGACATAACCACGGAATCTAGAAAGGGCTTGGAAATACCGAAGATAAAGACCGTAACCCCTGGACAGCTGGGCAGTCATTTCTTGCTTTCTGACTTTCGCATGTGTCAGTCGAACCCGGGAAGTGTGCTCGGTCTTGGTAAAGCGACGCTAGCAGCCGCGCCTACTCTCCACGGCGGGTGTTGGCTGACAAGTCTAGAAGTATCTATTCTATATACTGCTTTCAGGCCTAGTACACAGTCTATATGGGCTTTGTAGGCTGGTAGGAAAAAAGTGCTAGACGCAGACACCCCGTGTGCTCCTTTGCACTCGATCTGTTGACGAACACCGCTTCTCGACAACAACCCATCTTGGCCTGTCCTCTTCTCTGGAGGGTTATACGCTAGCCTTACTTTTTAACCTGATCCATCAAAGCGGCATTTGCAAAACATCTGAATTCTATTCTTCGAGATATGGCAAAGGGTATTGTGGAGGGCTCCGAGAAGGTCACCCCCCACAGTATTAGGTACGGTGGGCTTCGACATACGGCTTTCCTACCGAACAGTGCGGAGGTAAATCTTGAAGCCGCAAGACAAGAGGCAGTACATTGTAACGGCAACATCACCCAGAAATATGTTGGGGGTGGGCGGAATGGACAGAATTGGTATGAAAGGCTCGAGAAGACTACAGCTCCGGACTGCTACGACCCTAGGACTCCCGCTTTGCTCAACAAATCCGTAAAGAGGGCTGCCCCTGACGGGCTGGACGTCGATTGCCAAATACTCGTTTATTAATACCTACAGTCTCCATCAAAGAAGAAAGAAGCCTCTCTCAGGAAACTCTAGGGATGAGCCGAATGAACATAGCCTTCGATGCCTCTACGCTGACAGGTGTCAGTGGCAAAAAGGAAAGTAGATTCGCGGCGACGGGAAGGATTTGCTTGATACCCACCTTACGAGGTACAACTACGCAACGCAACACGCACTAAAAGCTAAACCCGCTGTCTCAAAGCCGCTGTCTCTGTCCCCAAGGTCACTATCGCTGTTCCAAAGGCCGCTGTCTCTGTCCCAAATGTCTTGTCCCAAAGGTCACTGTCCTCAAGGTGGTGTCCCAAAGGTCGAAGCCCAATGGATGATGCCCCAATGGCCACTTTACGTTGTGACCATGAAGGTTGCAGCTACTATACGCCATGATCTGCGGATTTGAAGAGACATCAGCAAATTCACGATCTAGATCGGGTCCTTCCCTACGCTTGTGACTACGAAGGCTGCAACTATCCGGCATCGCAAAAATCTGATCTAAAAAGGCATCAGAAAACCCACGATACAGACTGGGTCCTTCAAAGTCAGGTCCACGTCTGTGACCATGATGGCTGCGGCTATGTTACGTCACGATCCAATGATCTCAAGAGACATCAGAAACCTC
>AJFK01000610.1:0-41307 GCA_000467715.1 Hysterium pulicare CBS 123377
GGAAACCCGATGACGTTTATCATTGCCTCGATCTCTTTTGCGCGTCTCACAAAGGGGAAATGGCTTGAACTAGGCCGATCTTTCATAGCGCTCTGGGTCACAAGCGAAGCAGTAAGCTGGCACGGGCGTGCAATTGCTGCCAGGAAGAATATTCTTGAATTCACAAAGTTCCAATGGGGAATCACCTCAATTCTATGTTCCGCGTGTTGACGGCAACATAGCTTCGAGATAATATATACCGACAGTCAGGGGAGAACCAAATATCAGAGATGGAATCAGCTGTTTCGAAAAGCTACAAGGAGAGGCTGTTTTTGTCGCATGAATCGAGGTCGAGCCAAGTGAGCACAGCGCTTTCCGCCAAACCAACGAAGATGGCGGTTAGAATAAGCTTTCGTGACGCAGCGCCGACAGGAGTAGCGTTATGCTATCTTCGGGTGGGCAAAGCGTGAGATCGAAACCTTTCAACTTTAGACTCTGCCCGCAGGAGAAAATCGGCCAGACTTACGGGTGAAGTTCCTCTTGCACTTGATATTATTATTCTTTTACCCTCTTCACCTATCCACAATTCCCGCTTCCATCTCCAATTCGCACGCCGATGGGATAGAGGGCTATGATCCTCCGACCTTGTGCACGCACGAACTCGAGCCTTACCCTGACTATGATTGGGAACCTAAAGTAACGACGAGGTCGTATAGCACCATTCATGGACAATGAGCAAAGGATTCAAGCGGAAGTGTCGTTTCCCCTCTTCCTTTTCTAAGCATCAATGCACATCCCAAAGTTCTCAGCCACCAACCTTATTCTCAACCTAGTTAATGCATTAGCCAGCCACAAAGTCTTTAGTAACTGAGCCATTTCTTTTCTTGGCACTGACAAACGCGAGCTGATCATCATGGCAGTTCTTTTTTGGTGTGATGGTTCCAGTGGCAATTGGCTGCGATATACCCGAAGGCGAGGAGGGAGCCGATTGGTGAAGCGCTAAGCATACCAGTTTATCGCCCCTATTCTCACGGTGGCGGTAGGTTTCCCAAGGCACAAGCGAACGCAAACGTTTCCGGAGCGTGTCTCTCATTTTAAACACATGACCGTCTCCGATTGGTTGTTGATGACCAGTGAGTATATACCTAGGGCTCCGGCGCCCGTGTATCAGCAAGTACAGCGTTTTGAGGTTGACTGGTATGCTAACCCGGGGGCCATGCATAGCAGTGAGCGGGTAGATGCAATTTTTTTACGTCGGAAGTTCTTGTTCCCTCTCATGCACGATCGACCATGTCACGATGTGGAAGGGCTCGCATCTGTAGAATCCAGCAGATCTAAACGACTTGTCGACACCGCTTTTGAAGTTCGGGATGGATGTGGACGCGACCCACGAAGGACGTTCTCCAGGCATACGTCAACAAAATCAGTGGCGTTGGAGCTCATATCGAAGACCAGTTGTTTCAAGAACGTCTCATTAATAGCAATCTTTGATTGGAAAGCCCCTGACGATGAACGTATTCACGACAGTAGGCTTGCCGCCTCTCGTAGCGATTGGGCAAGGATAGGTGTTTGCAAAATTCATCTGGGGCCATTTCTTGCCCGACATCTTACGTGAATAGGGAAGTTCTAAGCAGGTTAGCATCTTCTTCGATCGCTATATAGTTCTGAGGCTCACCATCACCTGCCGGTTGGGTTATTTTTTAAAGAACGCCATTTGGAAAACATCTTAAATCAGAGAGAACTAGACTGAAACGGCAATTAGACGGTCTGACAAGGTTCTTCATCCGAGTACTTGAGTGATTCTCAGCTAAAATATCGCACAATCGATTGTGCTCTTTGAGAAGAAGTATGAACGGAGAACAAGACCCAGTCTTTATTTGTGCGCGGGTCACTCCCAGTGAGCGAAATTTCCGGATCTCCCGTCGGTCGAGTGTTGGGTGCAACACTCGTAGTGTTCGATAGCAAATACTAAAGCCTCGCCCTTCATTCGCGTCATAAGCTCCTGTGTTGCAGTTTCCCATTTTCGAATGAGCCTAAGATATGCGCCAGCTCCCACGTGTTGCTATATAGAGAGGATACGTCCCGCCAAGTAAGGATGCTATTCACATTTTCTCTTGGATTCTAAGGTGGAGTGGCTGCGCATGAATACGCTCTGGTCCTAGGGACTGTACGGGTTGTAGCTGGGTAACATTGCCGCTCGTCATTCGGGGTGGTAACATTACGCTACTCTGTAGGGGGATGCTGCAAAGGTGTAACGTCATGCATCATAAAGTCCACCAAGCCAAGTAGTAGGGGCGTATGCTCGGGGTTGATTATTTTCTTCCGGCGAAAAAGGCATTGCTGACCGCTTGCGGATTGGGTCTCTCTCTGAAATCTGAAACGCCATCCGCGTACTAGCGCTGGTCGATTTGGCTTCGTCGTAGTCTCCTTCACTTACTTCGTCGGCCTTGACGACGTTTGCATGGGCCGTCGTACTTTCGATACCACGTAAGATTGGGGTTTGTGTAAGAGGGTTACTTGCATATTTCCTACGAGTATACGTTAAACCAACCAATTGACCTTATCTGTTGTGCATCTCGAATCTATATCAAGAGAAAGATGACGAAACGGTGCGTTCGCTTGTTGAGGGAGTCATGGCCTCGGAACATGCCCAGGCAAAACGGTAACGTTGTCAGGTACGTCGAGACTCTTTCGAATACCGTCGAAAGTTGCGTTATGCGAAACCGAGCCGTTGATGAATAGCATTTGTAGCTTTTATTTAGGTCATTATGTAATGAAGCTGACATCCGAAGCCGTTGCGCGAATCATCAGCAGCTGATATCAGTTATTTCTGCAGTGCATTGTGTGGGCTGCTGAAGTGCGACGATGGTGTTGATGGAGCGGTCACAGACGACAGCCATTAGTGTCGGGCACTGGATAACGGTATGTGCATCTGCGCACTGCTGAGAAAGGGCTCCACCAACAGAGTTCATCCAATGACTGCTCGCTTGCAGTTTCAGCTGAGCAATTTTGTGGGTTGGCATTGACATAACCATAATAGACATCCCCCATGGGATGACAAACGGGACAATCAGTAGAAATGATTGCGCACATCGAACGATGACGGCCATTCTTTGAGTCTTACAAGTGGTTTTCGGCCTCGTCAGATATCACAATGCGATGCTCTATTCGCCATCCGACATGTTACTACAAGCAGCCAGCCCACCATTGCTTAAGCATTCTCCAGGCCGTACGTTTCCAGGTGCGTGGCTTAATGGCTCTCCGCTATCTTGTGGCCTGGAGGCGCATGCGCTTCGGTTAAATGAGCCAGTATTGCGATGCATGTTCTCCGGAGAGCCTCCTAGCCAAAGTTAGCCTTGGTGTGTTTAATAAAGGAGTGTAGCTGTTACCAGAATACAAGGCACTATTGTTTGTCATAGTTGTTGGGGCGTGCAAGTGCGGGCTAAGAAGTGCGAATTGGAGGCAAGCTAGCCTTCACATTGCCCAGCAGGCTGACGGGCCAAGGACATGTTCACGGAAATAAGAAGCCGCCGCTGTGAAACAAAGCATTTTTGAGAACGGCTTCGATTCTTGCTGATACGGAGGTTGATAGGTAGTAAGGGTGAGTGGGATGGCCTCGTTGCAAAATCGCCCAGAGAAGCTCTAAAAATGTTTTTTTTCGTTACCACCCTCGCAAGCACAGACCGTTGCATAGCCTGCAGACCAAATGGACATGTTTCACACGATTCCGTCCTTCGTACAGGTTCAGTTGGAACTCCAATTTGAAGAACCCGCGCGTTAGTCTTGTCGTCCTCAGTTCTTGGCATGAAAAGTCAATCCATCAGTCCGTAACCGTTCGAAAATAAACATAACTTTGCAATACAGAGCTAATCCAGCTTTCTAGTCCCCATAAGCGAACAGCTATCACGCTTTTTGCTGCCGATGCCGTTTTTCAAGTGATGCTGATACCGGGCGGACTGGATTCCTGCCAGGTGTTCATGTTAAGGAACCACAGGCGAGATATCGGCGATGCCTTATGTGATGTCTTATGTGATTAGGAGGTGAGCGAGGGAAGTCTAATTATAAGACTGAAAGTGAGTACTAGTTTGAGGGTGGAGACGCTGGACGGTATAATATGAGCTTACCAGGAGCAGGGAGGATTTGAAAGGGCAGAAAATTGCGGAAGTATTTGGTCTGACTACAATGAAGCGCACTTTGTAACGCAAGATCCAAGGGAATAAATTTTACAGATTGAGCCAGGCTGAGAGGTTGGTTGGGGTGAAATAGCGATGGTGGTTTGTATTGAAGGTTGGGGAGCGGAGTAACATTTACCAAACCACCTTAGTGGGAGCGTAGCATTTCCCGTATATTAAAGGTTTCTGGTCTTCTCCTCTCCATCCAGACAGTCAGTATCGGCGCAAAGGCATACCTCTTGTGCGGCATTCTCTGCAGATACTCCAAGGTTCAGCGATAGTAATTTTAGCACTTCAAGTTTGGGTTACGAACTTAACGGCCGAAGACCTCTCGTGGCCAGGACAGCGAAGTCAGGCGCAAACCTCTTGTCGAAATTGTCAGCGATCTGCATGTTGTGCTGTCCTGGTGCCCTCCTGCCCAGCTTCCATGATGTTCTTGTAGATGCGGTTGTTGGTTGTCGGAATGCCGTATTCTAATGTCCGGCGGTCAGGATCAGATTGCCGAACTATGGCTTGCCCACATTGGCCTCATTGAGCTTATCTGCGAGGTTGATGAAGGATTTGATAAAGCTCAACCCCGCGCAAGTAGTGTTTATATTTAAAGCTCTCATTCATGGTTGATTTCATTGAATAATGTAACGGTGTTGCTTTGATTTTCTGCGAGGCTGGGTGCGTGTCGTCCGGCGCCAGCCCCCCTGTGGTGGAAGTTGATGCCAAATCGTTCCTCGTCTTCCTCATATGCAAGCCCTTGCTCTTGATGTACTTTTCGGTTCCGGCATCGTGGCCAGTTTGTGCAGGACCGCGAGCGAGGGAGCGAGTGAGAATCCACGCATGTCGGAGCCGCTCAAAATCGTGCCGGCCTCCAGAGTGTACTCGCCGTCGGCGTTATTGCGAAAGCGAGCGAAAAACCCTTGGGTCTGCTCACGAGAGAACGAGATGCCGGGGAAGGAGCTGTGGTTGAAGAGGTAGCGAAGGGCCGTGAGCTTGAAATTTTGCTTGAGCTAGTCGATAGACTGCATTCTCGTCCACGACCGTTGGCTTCACTAGAGAGACGTGGTCGCTATCTTTGTGCTCGAAGCACAGGACATGGCAGTGCTCGAGGCGCATGTCGCCGGAGCCGCCCATTCTGGTTGCCTTGCGCTTTTCTGCGCGAGAGAGGACGACCCAGGTGTACAGGGCATCTGCGAAAGTGCGATAGGCGACGTCCAGTGTCAAGGGGACAAAGTGCACCATCTTCGGGCCATTAGGCTTTCATGCAGGCAAATTTCCAACACATTTCTTTCCACCTCAAATTTCGATTGAAGGAGAGTTCTAGACGGAAAAGATAGCGCCCGCCATAGAGCCGCCACGGAATTTCGAAAAGCTTGGTGGAGGCTTTGGAAAGTGCCTTGAAAGTATATGTAATGCGAGATGGAAATAGGAGGGTGTTTAACTGGGTTTGAATAACGGACGTGAGGATGGAGAGTGCCTTTCGCGATGATCTGAAGCGGACAGTTGGATAAGCCTCTCAAACTCATATCAGCGGACTTGAGGCTGTAGAAGCTGGGCCGCTGAAGGATCTCCGGCAATGGCGCGAAGAAGCCTGCATTCCGGTGAGGTCGTTCGGCAATATAGACATTCCTCAATATGTTGGCGCCACGAGTGTTCTGACGATGGCTGTCACCTCCCACTCCACTTCGCTCTCATTCACTTCACTTCCAAATGATCGACCGCTAAAATCCGCGCTAAAAACTAGCTCAACCTCGCACCTCGAAAGTTAGCATTCTGGGCCTCAGCAATCAACACTTTTTTATTATGTTGCCGGATTAGGAAGGAGTTTGGCACTTGGTCTGTGCCCACGCCCTCGCAAGGTATCTCATTCATGTGAGAGAACCCAGCAGTGCTGTAGTCATTTTTGACGTTTGCTCTCATTCTTATTCTGGAATTGCTTCCTGCGTCAAGCAAATATATCACTGTGTTTGAGTATTTACTACTACAGAGAGATCGCATGCCAATCGTTCTTCCTCCAAATCCGTATAGTAGGTCTGGGAGAGTCCCTACATTGTGCAGGACTGATATACTCCAGAATATGTGAGAGTCCCTTCAAAGCAGGAAGATTGTTCTCGTTCGGCCAATACTCATCTTCAAGCTCCCGAGTGAGCGGGCGTTTTGCAATATTCAGAGGGCAACTGGATTTGTCACTTTTTTCACGAACACCCTTTGCAACTTTGATCAGCGACGTAAGGCTTCTCGTCAAGAATGAAGCTACGAGGAGAATCGTCCAAACTCATCTCCAGAGTATATTTTTGATACTCGAGGGACGATCAGGGAAACAAGGCTTTGGCAGGTCAAGAGCCTACTGGACCTAAACTTCCTCATCAATGAGCGGAATGCTGCGTTAGGACTTTTCTCTTCAATGTCCTTCACATCCGCTCCAATATCCCAACAGGAGTTAATCTACACAGACTGGACTCCTACTGGTTTGGATTTCCAACTCTCTATGTAGGCTTCAAAACCTAATGATATCACCTCCGGTTTCTAAAAAGCTGCATACAAAGCCAGTACAGGTACGCATCCACGTATGCACATGCATGCATCACTTGCCACTACGGTATACTCCGACTCATTTGTGATTTCACCGTGCCTGCGCAGAGATGGGATTTCATCGCCTAGGGAAAATCAATCTCGGCAAGTAGTTGTTTAGCCGATCCACAAGGGAACGACACACAAAGAAATCTCTTTCCTCGACTGGGAATTCATAGCCTCAAGCAAGGTTTCGACAATGTTCGGATTGGATCTATACAGCATCGTCCGCACTTCCGACCGCATAAAGGTGACAAGGTCGATTCCTGCCGCACTATCAGTTGTTCGTGTTCTGACCGAGACGCAAGATCTTTCCCGAAGGTCACTGGTTTTATTAACTTCAGCGCGCTTATAGTTACTAGATGCACTTTGGAACGAGGTTACGGAGCTCCAAAGCTGTCTTGCGCCGATGTGCCTGAAAGAGAACGTCATGAGTCGCAGTGCTCCATATACCAAAAAAGCTCGAGAATGGCCCTTGGTTAGTATTTCATTTTTTCAATTTTCTAGTTTCTAGGGAGACTTGTGCGGACTCTACATTGTGTCCAGCAATTGCCCTATCGCCGTTGGTGGGCACCAATGTGCCAGCCTCACTTTCAAATGCCGACATATATGAAAGCTGCGAATCAGTTCCATAAAGCACCCGTTGTTCATCAGGCCTAGCAATCTGGCTCCTCCCATTCCTGTTCATGATTCAGGTGCTGTTACCCTCGCCCACGTGTTGCTTCTTGGGTCCCAATTTGCCTTTTGATTTCGGAGATTGGTGGTTTTCGGAGTCCGGTTCGGTGTCGGAGATCTCTTCTGGCTTTTGATCGATGTACAGGGTCATGACGTTCACATTGCTATGTAGGTGTCGAATAGCTTCTTGGAGCTGTTTGTCCGACGTTACGTAAAACTTGTGTCCGTCAATGCGATAGGTAAGTACATGATTGTCGGTATAATTGACGTTCTCCGCGACATCGAGTATTTGGACGAGCTTTTGGAACTTGATAGCCCTGTGAAGAGTTATTGACTGCGGAGGATACAGAGTCGGAGCCAAGAAGAACATACTTCGTATTGAAATTTTTAGTCGACGTGAAAATCGGCTGGTTATCCTCGATCAAGTCCTCCAAACCCACCATCTCTCGTGCGATAGGTCCCGCTCGCATCTTCATGACCTGGAAAGAACAGGTATCAAGCGGAGCATTCTGCGCAGCGCGATTTCGAACGCGGGTTTTTCGTGCATTCTCAGCGTAATCCGTGTATCGACCTCGCTTCGTTGGTGGGCTGGTAGCTGCGCTGTAGTCGAACCTCCTCTTCACCCCGACCTTGATCTCGTTGGCGAGGTCGGCGATGAGCCCCTTTCGGGCACGATCAGCCCAAACGAAAGGGATCTTCTTGCTGTCGAGGGAGGGAAATTTCTCGATCAACTTCTCGATTAGTTCGCCTCTCTGCCAATGGGATTCACCCTGCGTAAAGTCCAATTCCCAATAAAATGTATCTCTTAGCCAAGTGTTGACGGTCTTCCGGATGTCATCGTATTCCGCGTAGGTGAGATCGAACCCTCGTAACAGGTCTTTCCGACTCCAGTTCGGGCCCATGTAGGTCGCAAGATAGAATTCTTTGTCGGGCGCGGGTTGGTTCGCACGCGGCGCTAGGCGAAGCTCGTCGCCATCATCGTCGGACATGATTGTGGTGATAGATTGACGTAGTTTTTCCCAAGGGGATCCAAACTGGAGTTGTGAGTTAGCAGGTGAGGAAACTCATGTCGGAAGTTCTCGGCAGAAGCGACTGAGCGTAATGGGTGAGGCGGTGAAAACAATGCCCGCTTAAAAAGTATGACTCATCTAGGTGAATGAGTGTGACGTCGTACTCATGATTATACAGTTCATAAGGCGTACCCTTTGTGAGTGCCTGAAGCGTCGCGAAGACCCTTTGATGACTTGTAGTCACTGGTGATCACCAAGGTTTTGGACTATCAAATCCACCTAACCGGCCCGAGAGATCTGATTCCCAGCCATCGACTTGCTGTACAAGACACTCAAATTACTCCAATTCTCCCATTTCAGATCCTGAGATATCGAGCTCCCTCACGCTGACTGCATGGTCAGCCAACTTCTTTTTCTCCCGTCACTCTATTTATCCCAGCTTCCATTTGTAAGTAGGTTTGGAGGTTGTTGTCGGATTGATTTGCGCAATAGGTAGGACAGACGTCCTAGGCCTTTCTACCTGCCTCTTGCATTGATTCTCATGTTGGTATTAAACACTAGATCTTGATGCCCTCTGCAGATCATAATCAAAATCTTTATTGGAGGATCTTCTTTCGCAAACAAATGCTCCCCAAACCATCAAGCGCTCCCAATTGGTCCGTATCAGATTTCATTGTAAAAAGTTCCCATTATGCCCGCAGCCTAGGCCAAACACGGGATCCATCTTTCTCCATGCTCTCAAGACCATCTTCTTTGCCACCGCACTTGCAATCAAGGATGGCAGAGGGCGGTTCCTGTCCTTTGTGAGAATCGAGTCCAACGGCGGCGTCAAGAGTTAGGCCATGCCCCTTCCGTCTACGAGCGACGATAGGAACTTCCACATGGCGCGATAGAAACTGCTAGGCTGCTCCTTCGCGCATACGAGCATCGTTGCTGTTCTTCTGGAGGCTGGTATGGATATTTCCCTCGCGATTGCGGAAGAAGAGGTGGAAGGAGTGGGTGTTGTACGCACGAATCCCACCACCGGGTATTTGGCTGCTCGAGTTGTGGCTGCAATACTTTAGTCAATATTGTATCAAAGAATTAGCATCCGAGGATATGGCTCGACAAAGAGCAAGCTAGCACCTCTCGGGATACGACAAGGCTTGTAGAGTATGATATGGAGTAGGTCTGACAATGCTGGAATCACCCGCCAGAATGGAGAAGAGCAATAAGTCAGGCTCAGACCACACTCTTCCCTTTGACTGAAAACCTTCCTTTCAACCGCCCCCCAAGATCAGGAGCGCAGCACCTCTCAAATGAGCTCCTTGCTCTTCCCTCTAAGCTCGATTGCGGTGTATGTCATTCCTCCCATTTCAGCTCCAGATTCTCTTGCGACGAGACCAACAGGCGTCAGCGCGCGAATAGACCGAACTTCCGCCATGAGCTGATATCGCTCATTCCGTGCCTGCAGCACTAGCGAGTGGAAGGGCTTCCTTTTCTGGGTCTTGAACTTTCCGGAATGTCATGGGCCTCTTTGTCGTATATAGGGTCACAGGTGCATTCGAGGATGACCGCGTCGCGGGAGAACTCATCGAGCGTGCCGTCTTCACACACCATGCTGTCATTTCCAAGGTGCAACGAAATGAGTTTGAGCTGTAATATGTTGTCCCGTTCCCTAACAGCCGCTCTGTTGAGCTATTCCCCGAAAGAGTTTCTGCGTGGCCGGCTTGGTCCGCAAAAAACTTTTCCCTTCTTTCCGGGCAGGCGGGATTGTGAATCAAGTTTTGTCTAAGAGATAGGTACTGGAATGGGCAGAGCCTACAACACGGGCCCCCGTTGGGTTGTCTCGTAAGCGCGCGACGTCTTCAAGAAGAAAGTGAAAGGACTTGCTCTTTTCTTTGCTATTGGCCCTCTGGCCGACTTCTGGCCACACAGTTCCTGGTTTGTTTGTGCGGGATTCAAAGCACTTTTGGAGCGTTATATGGACGCGCCGAGTCGTGTTATCAGCAGATTCATGCCGGAGAAATCATCTGCTGCGGGAAAGGGGGAAGACTGTCGACCAGCCTCTAGAACTGGAGAGCTCGCTCACCGCGGCACAGCGTAGACAAAATGGTATACCTAAGATTCTGAGTATACTTCAGAAGGCAAATCTTGATAGAGGGCGCCTTGGGGTCTTACGTGGATAAATGGAGTTGGCCCGTTCATCCTTCCTCTGCTGATAGAAGGAGAAGGCCTTGACAAGTAGTTGGACTGAGACATTGTAGTCTATGACTACCTTGTTGCGCTTCTCCACAATGCTCACCTAGTCATCAAGTTGCCTCTTGATCTTTGCATGTTGATACAAAAGCGCTTCTTTGAAGCTCTTGAGCAGTCTAGCCAAGGCCATCTCCATTAACAGTAGTTTATACCTCCCGTGGCATTGGGCGTCGACTTTACCATCTGGTCGCACTCTGTGTTTTAGCCTTCGGTCAGCTTTTCGAGACTTGACCCCGCGTCGCCAAATGTAGAATAAGATGAAACTCGTCCCCTGCCTGGCCGTCTGCACTTCGTGGCAGTCTTCTCCACCCCGTTGGCTGATTAAGTGGCGATGTTGAATCTATCGGGGCAAAAGGTGATCCTGCAAAGTGCATTAAGGATGACGTTAGTGTTTCAGTTCCAAGTCCTCGCAATCCCAACTGTCGCAACAGACGTTCTCGTCCGGAGCAAGTTCCGCTTGGTCTTGATAGTTGGCAATCTGGGCTTCAATCACCTTAAGCTCCCCATTCAGGACCTCATTTAGGAACTAGGTTGGAGTCTCAATATTATTTACGTGGATTTGGCAGTTTTTGTGGCTCTTTGACTCTTGGAATTTCCCCAAGCACTGCTGGCGTTGAGTCGTTTCTTAATGATAGGTACACAGTGAAGCCCTTGTAGAAGCTTCTTGTACAGGACTCTTGCGTAATTATACGGCGACTTCTCCAGTTATCTAGCGCATGACAAATGCTGCGCCAGTTGACGTTGTCGTTTGCAGTCTCCAGTCGAATGTACCAGAAATGCTCAAGTCATAGTCGCTTCTCCTTTATTTACCTCTTATTTTGCGTGGTGTTCTGCATAATCTCACCACCACTGGCTGCAAAATATTTCAAATCAACCTGATCCCGAAGCATCTGGCATAGATCCGGATGCAAAACGGCGTCGGGAAGGGTAAGGCCCTTCTCCAAGGTCAAGGAATCCGTAGATTCGACTGCCAGCTTGCCGTCTACCTTGCCGTATGGCTTCCTAAAATTGTCATTGACGTATTTGGTCAACGCTCCTTTACCGTGTTCTCCACCACGGTCAAGTTGTAGTTAGTAGAGGTACCCCAGGATTTAAGCATGGCAATCTTATCTTTTCCACAAGCACACGTGAACTTCAGTTGTTCCGAAATTGCCATTGATCACGGGGAGCAGATTGTAACCAAATACACAGTCATTTTGCCTAGAGAAGAATAAGTATTTGCATCAGGACAATTCTTGCTAGTGAAGTATATACCTCCCACGATGAATTGTTAAGTAATGGATTGGAAGTTCCATTGATATCAGGGTCTAGAGAAACATTCCCAGACGTAGTGATGCGCACGCAATTTCAATGACACCCACAACCTTCCTCCACATGATCCAGTTAGTTTCTTTGTTCAGTGTGAAATTAAAGAAAAGTAGCGCAACTCCAATTTTATCCCAGCCCAGAAATCAATGTATGCATCCACCGTAAACGTTCATCTTTCCCCAACCCTAGCGAGTGCACTGCACTAAACTTTCCCCACAATGATACCGCGGATTATATACTCCATTTTGGGAAAATCGGGTTGGGTCTAGCCGATAGATGGGCAAGATTCCGCTCAGACATTCGTCTCGGCAGACACGAAGGGATGACACAAAGGGATAGGTACACGTAAAGAGCTTAGGCGACTACCTATCTACGCACGGAAGGAAGCTGAATTGTCTCTGGGTCGTATGTATTGTGGGGCGAGTCCTGCCGGGGGAATTTGAGGATGCTCCAAGTCTTAGCTTCTTTCTAGTACGGGCAGCAATCGCTGCTCGACCATCAACTCTGCCTACTTGTACTCAAATAGTTCCTATCGGGTCCGGTAGGATATCCATTGTTGATTCTGAAGCCCGGGTCTCCATACTTGCACGGGGTTGCCTTTTTGATTAAGCAGGACAAAGTACCCGGATGGTCGCCTCCATTCCGGCTAGGGAGGGTAGGAAAGATGTATTCCCACGAAAGGCCTTCGTGCCACATCTGAAGCAGCTTAATATCTTCTCCTTCTGTTCATGAAATCTTGCTCTTCTTCGGCTTCAACGCTGTTTGATGCATCTTGGATGTGCAGCAGCGTCGTGATTGATATCCATTGCCGCGGATTTAATTAGTAAGTGGAGATCAATCGCAGTTTGAAGTCAAGATTGTACGTCACATCATCCCCAATCGTGGTGTGTTTGAGGAAGCCTAGGATGGGCCAGCCGACCCAGCCCTAATACTCAGCAACTGGTAACACCTTTGCTGCAGTAAACGGACTCCGAAAATTTCGCGGAGCATGATGGGTGCTGTTATCGACCAAGGTTGGCGGACACCCGAAGCGAAGCTTGGAGTATGCCTGTAGCAGGTCACAGAGAGGTGGGGTTCGCTGTTGATCTCTGTATACGTATCTCGGTGCCCCCAGGAACCTCGAGAGGCTTGTGACGCGTGGAGGTGATCGTCGTTGATCGGAGGTCTTAAATACCCAAGATGGGCCTCAGACTGAGCTTAGCTCGAGGAATGGGGAGAAGGGGCTGTTCGAGATGCGTTCCGTTAGCAACTTGGCCCTCGTGAGGTGCCAGTTGCCTTTAGAGTCAGTCACCCACATAGAGCTAAGTAAGACCCTCAATTGATCTTGGTCCAGGCATCGCCCAGGTACTCGAAAGCTTTTCTGCGCATCTCGGGGACTCGAAAATGTCCATTTCTGACCGTAGAGCCGAGTCTTTTGAGAGTATGGTTTGCAGGACGGCCATAGCATTGACTTTCATATATCATGATGATTGAACCAAGAACCCGACCTGTTTGGATATTCCCCCAGAGAGTTCATTGCTTTTTTTTTCGGGCGTCCCGCAAGCTACCGAGCTTGTACCCCACGAAGTCGAAAACGGGGCTTGTCGATCTCGGGGGTCCGCGTCGACGACCTCGACCATGTCCTGCTGATCACCTCCAGCTGGGTGCCCGAGATTATCCTTCTGTGACGCAAGCTCATCCTGCTGCTGCATCACTCCAGCTCCCCCTTCCACTACTATCTTAGTCTCTTGCTGTTCCCACAAGTCAAGATACGGCCTGTGCCATGTCGAGAAGTATCTTGCAGCTCTTCTGGTGTGCGATCTCGAATTTGGGTCTAGTTGCGGTGTTTCGGCCAATAATGACTCCACTTGTTGCTCTTCCAAAGCCAAGCTAAGTTCTTTCGCCACAATAGCCATGTTCTCATCAGTCCATCCATCATCGCCGCTGTCTAGAAGATTGGGAATAGGGTGGAGGGTAAGCGCAGAGGAACTATTAATTGGGGGAATTATTAATTAGGGGAATTATTAATTGAAGGAATTATTAAAATTCTAATATATACGCTTTCGTGATGAAAACTACCGTATTAGACGATCTAGAAACAGCCAAATATCTCACTTGTCTACTCTCTTTTCACTAGAGCGAGCTCTAAGGTTCTGGGGGCCCTATGCAGATTCGCATCTGGGTCAATATGTCCGGCATCGACATCGCCGTACACGCTTTCGACCTCATCCCTACTATCTTCTCTAAGTCGTCATTGAGAAATACTGGTTGATCTGTATCATTAGCGGACACCTTCGAGGCATAACCACTAACTAGTGCACCTACCTCGACTACCACCCTGGTGTTCACCCGACCTTAATTGTGTTGGGCTGACTTGGGGTCCAGCGCTATGAAGAGCTAGCTGTTCCAGAGGCTGAAGAGTGGACCCGGTCTTTGAGACCTCAGCCAAGATCATTGAACGCAGAGTAGTTCCTTGAAAGGTAGAAAGGCTGCTGGTTCCTTATCAATGTGAGTGAGACCGGGCCTGTGATCTGGATTATCAAATTAAAATGATTCTACTTTCGGTGTAGGTTTTCTATGTATCTTCTGCTCCAGCTGCCGCGTTTCTACATGCCTCCATTTAACATATAGGGGAAGAAGAAGTAGCCGCAAGTCTGCGTTCTTTCTGGCTGCCGCTAGCATTGAGTGAGTGGACTGAACGACTGGGTTCAGAACGCCTTAGAGTATTTCTGTTGCAGAATAGCGGCTTCGATAGTGGAAATGCAAATTGAACACTTTGCGTGCTCTTGAGGGCGGCCATCTCGAAACGTAGTGAGCAGAGCACAAACCAGTTTAAACGTGTGTGGAGTGTTTGGTGAGGGGAATTGAGCGGTTGAAGTGGTAACCCCGTGAGCGTCTGCATGCTTGAATTGGAGTGGTCTCGTCCACACACTTACCTAGATACTTTACTGCTCGCAACTGCCGTACGCCATCCTAAAACCAATCTGGTCCTGCGCACAAAATCTCAGTCCCTCCAGGCTCCTTCCAGAGCTGATTTATCATGCAATCCCCAAGCTTCCTCGGCTTCACTGAACATCGAGAAATTGGCCTATGATTAGTCCAATCTTTCTCGAAAGCCACTCCACCACACCCATCCCGTGGAGCTTGCGGCCATCACCGTGTAGCTGAGCCTGAACTACCTTCCCATCGCAGAATTGAGACCCCGCAGCGTAGATGATGCCGTGCCTATTCTGGCGGTGCTTGCGGCCCTGCCATAGCAGCTCCCTAGAGTCAGAGGATCCTCGAAAAGGCCTTCTATCACTAGATCCATCCTAGTATATACAAAAACAGCGGAATATAATCTACCTGCTCCCAATCCTTCAGGTCAGTCTGCCTGCTTGTAACCCATTCTCCTAGCGCCGGCTTTTGGTATTCGGTCCGTAGATGCTCAGTAAAAGCTTTGATAGTGCCAGTATCATGCAGACAATTACCTGTCACAGCAACATTTGGCAGCGAATGGCCCTTATCTTCACTAATTATCGTAGGCCAAGGCATACAGTGCATGTCGTCATCTCCACCAGCCTGAGGGAGCTGGTTAAGATCCTTCCTTCGACGGGTAATACTACAACACAGCAAAGCAGAAGCCAGCTACGTGGCAGTGATGCAATTCCTTCTTGGCCACGTTCTATTGTATAACAGGAATGTCAAGGGCAAGCCCGCACTGTCGTACTCACCAAACGAGCACTCCCGCGAAGATCGAGACAGTACGACGACGACAAGAGGAAGGAGTGCTAGTGGCAGATCGAGGGTTCTAGCTTTAAGCATCGGTGCCGTCAAGGCTTTTAGCAGCGGCCAGACCGGCGAGGCGAAGTACGGTGGTAAAGAGTCGATGGCGCCGCAAATGAGCCCATTTCTTTCCCCTTCCGCTTTCTTCGTACCAGTTGTTGAATTCGCTCACAGCTGCAGTTCGCCGAAGTGAAATACTTGCAAAATGATGTTTGGGATGATTCAATTGCATACCCGCTTGATCTTCAGTAGAACTGGCTTCGGTGCGGAATTGAGAGAGTGTTGGAAATCTATCTTAGAGTCCGACGCCAAACAAGGCCACGCAATTTAACTTTTGGACTATTTCAGCCCTTGACTACACGTTTATTTGGATTCAGCCTTACGTACCCTTATACTTGCTTCTCTTTTAGCAGGGTCCAAGTATTACCAACCTTGTCTTCCAGTCCAGCTCAATCTCAAATACAGCTGTTGTGCCTGATTCTGCATCAGCCATCAAACCTTCGAGCGTCAAATACGTTTCTCCGACATGGTCTTTGAATACTGTCCTCTTGAATCCAGGCCTGTTCATCAGCATGGTTCATTACGGCGAGGTTCAAAGGGGCTTTCCGTTCTATGTAGAGGCTTACTCGACAAAAGTTATCGAGATATTCGCGTTTCCTGTCCGCTCATCGACTAGCGAGCAGTATTCGGGATCGAGTATAAGCAATCGAGATCAGTGCAGTTGAATGAGTGTTTGCGGCAGTTGAAGTACTGCAAGCGTAAGGAATTATTTCGACTGGAAGGAACAAAGATAGCAGAGTAGAAGGGAAAAGCCCCGAGCTTCTTGTTCTCTATTCCCTCCAACTCAGCAGCGTTGTTGCTCCGGGGAGCAGGAGGGTGTGACGATGAGAATGCTCGGGTCCGGTAGATATATCTAGTTCATGGCTGCTATCGCCAAGACACAGACCTGGCAGATGCAGAGACTGGATTGGGCATAAATCTGACTTGAGCAATAGATACCATAAGGGGGGTAGGTTGGGGAGGAAGAACCAGAGTAAAACTATTCAAATCTGATTGCGAAATGTTTCCTAAGCAGCAAAGCGGCTTTCCAAACCTCGTGTTCACTGTATACACAAGGAGCCCATACATATAATTTGTGTTATCTGGGCGCGTAGCTGCTATAGTATAACCAGAGACTTAACTATAACGCTACAGAAGAGATGCTTTTTAAAAGCAAACTGCTCTTAAAGGTTATAAGAACTTGTTAAATCATATCAGAGACCTTACAACTTAGAAGTGACATTACGCTGATGTTTATGGAAGTCTTGCCTAACCTTTTTAGAAGGAAATCTTCCGAGAAGACTTGCTTTTGAGACGATTCAACTCAGTTTATATAATTGGCGAAGAAGCAGGATCGTCAACAAGGGAAACTTTCCATTAATATTTCATAAGCTCACGCAATCCGTCTCAGAAGCAACGCTTCTCAGAAGAGTTGCTTCCAAGAACTTTAGCCAAGCAAGAGTTGTTTAAAAGGAGATCTTGTTAAAGGGAAGCAGACTTTTGGCATTTTATCTCGCACAAAGCTACACTACTTCTACACTCTCCCTTTCTCGTTAACTTCTTCCCTTCTCTGGCGACGTGGCTACCGCATATTCCCGCGCTTCAGAATCGGATCCGCAAACATTCATTGCTTCTTAGAGAATGGTACGTGGTAATCGATTGCCAGCCCTGGCAAAACTTAGAACTTTGGTAATATGGTCCGTATTGCCGGTAACATATTGGGTCAGCTCTCCATCAGGGCAGTTTCTCCATGACCCTTATCCCGTCATCTGGCCTTCCAAGAAGCTCGCACTCCACATGGTAAGATTGATCATACCGGTAGTATCAAAGTGTATGATGTAGAAACCTTAGTTGAATTGTCCTCTGTTCGGTGTTAGACCGAACAGACTCTATTCTACGTAGCTGCTTACTGGTACACTTTATCGACATTCATACTACAAGAGGTAGAATCAGGTGCTTTGCCGCGGAGCGAAGAACTGAGGAAAGAAGTGCCAATCAAACCCTCTTTCATGCGAAGCGTGTAGTCAAGTGTACATTGCATTGAGTCGGCACGGTACGTATTACGGCCGTGAGGGGAGTGCGCGCTGGTTGCCCAAAAGCACGAACGCGGCACCCTCCGCGAACGAATAGTTCACCAACCGAGCCTTTGGCGGTTGGGAACTCATATAGACAGGAAGCAGAACTTATAGAGTTGGTGGTCACAGGAGAGAGAACTTAGTCGTATAACATGTCCTGTTTAAAGAACTGATTGACTCGTGGTATAAGTGTTTGTGGAGTTCGAACATTACCACATTCTAAGGACTGCGCAGGGCCCGTGGAGAGTGGCTGACTTAACTTGGCCATGACTTTGAAGTTACCATCCCTGTTTGGCGAATGATATTGAAGAAGCCCTTATAGTCCAGATAAAAAGGTGCTGGACTTAACAACTGGGCGCTGTGTCAAACCTGTACCACAGCCTGTCCAGGCATATTGGATATCGTGACAGTCCTGTATGAAGTTGGCCAGTCTGATGGAAATTTGTGTTGCCCTAGGATAGGAACAGCAGTCTCCCTCATTGAGGCCTCGACCGAAGCGAACGATGAACATGAAGCCGTGGTGGATGTGCACTGAATGCGGACATGAATTTGCGAGAGCCTCCCGCGATTACAGCGCGAGGGACCGCCTCAGACTTACGGCTAGCTTCTGGAACTGTTTGCTCTACAGCATCGTCGAGTGACGGACCCTTGGTTCCCGAGAACTTCCCCCGCGAGTGTATTGCATGTGCGACTCGTCAACGGGCTCAGAGGCTGGATGCTGTGAACTGGCGTATCGGAATACTTCCAACGCTCTTCACTTCGTGGGACTAAGTGTGCGTGTTCTGCACCCTCAATATGGTTCATCATGGAACTTATGGCTTTATAAGCACATTTGAAGAGGGCCTTTTGAAGCACTCACCATTGATGAGGTCTTCAGAAACATGGGAATAGTAGCACCGCCCGCGCCGGATTGCATCCGAACCAACACCAATTCGCTGACCCATTCTCGATAGGGTAAAGAAACCTCCCATGTACTGTTAGCAACAATGATGCACGCGAACCGTGCACTTTTATGGTGAATGCCGCCTTCGAGGTGGTCTAATGCGGGGAGCATCATTAGCATGTTCCCTGTGTCGCTATATCCCGGATGACGCAGACGGGCATCGTGGATGAGGCGTGTTAGAAGATCATGGCCGCAATCTTCGTGCGAAGATACTTTGTATGGCGAACGGGGTCGCAGTGTATCCTAAGACATGTGTTTGACCTTTATTGAGAACGAGGTTGGTCCCAGGATGATTTAGGTCCGATGTGGCGGAGGCAGAACCAGAAGGCCAACTAAGATGATGGAAACTTCGAAGAATCTGAAAACGAAAAGAAAGCTACTGTACCGCAATCTCGCGGCTAGTGTTTTCGCTCAAATCTGATTGGTATTTTGCTCATTGCATATTCCACCTGCTGATATTCCATGTGTCGAGGTAGCTGGTTGGACAAGCGTGTTTGCCAGAGCCATCTTCGCCCCATTGCCACGTCGGCTTTGATATCTGCCCATGTGGGCACTTCATTTCAACCAAAAGACGTCTTCAAATGTGTCTCTAGGTATACACGCATCCAAGCCTGCAAACCACTCCATCTTCAACTGCTCCCCGCCTTCGCTTGCTCATAGCTCGTTGTCTCGACGCACACTCCTCCTCCCTTCAATTGCTCCATGAAGCGAACACGAACACGACGCAATCTATCGAGATCTGGGCAACCCGCTGCTATAGTTGCGGCCAGCCAGGGATGGCTCCTTCCATGGGGCCGAGCGTAATCTCAATTTACAGCAGCCAGAGGAGAGCATCGGAGCTTGGCTACCGGCGACAGCTTTGGTCTCAGAGGCCGACCAAAACAAGAAGCACCCGATATCAACGATATTGAGGATCAACTTACGCACATTTCTGGAGTGCCGAGCGATGAAATACTTTGGGACTACGCTGGAAAGGGTCAATGGAAGAGTTATCTATAAACCGGCCCTATAGAACCCATGCAGGAGTTGTGGTCGAACATTCTCAAGCCGAGCGCATCTGGAATGCGTACGTTGTCAGTTCCACTTTCGCGACTCTGCTGATCTGCCGTAGCATGGCCATCGAACTCAGGCCACCTCCACCATCCTTCGAAGACATACTCGACGCTGGGTCCCGTCTCCCAAGTAAGTCCTCACGAATCTCTTACCACAACTGCCGGCAAACGCGACCAAGGAAGCTATCTTCCTCCGAAACCTCCTCGCTAAGCTCAACCCAGACGGAAGAGCCTCAAGCAACGGTGATATTTGCAGACAACTAAGGGGCCATTCAACTAGCTAAGAACCCCGAGTCCCACCCAAGGTCCACACACATTAACTTCATTTATCACTATACGCGGGAGAAGGTGGCGGAAGAGAAGACCAAGTTGTAGTATATCAATACTCGAGAGTAGGTCGCGGATGGTCTTACCAAGGCGCTGCCAAGGGACAATTCTGAGGCCTTCCAGCGAACCTTGGGCATAGTGCTTAATTAAAAGGCACTGTCCCTTTCCAACAGATTTTCACTTAATGCTCAACCCGACGACCTCATAATCTACTATGGGGCGCTGATGAGGAGACTTAAACTTGCAGCAATCTATCTTCAATTCTACACATGGAAGGCAGTTTTCTTACATTTACCTGTCAAGAAGTCACCCAGAACACTAACAAGGCACTCAGTCCATACGGTACTGGCAGACCTCTCAAGTATAGATATGGATTTAGCATTGATACATTATCCTCAGGGCTAATTATGAGGAGTTACGGCCGTATCATTTGAATCATACTTCCCTAGGAAGTCGTTCACTTTTTGGCCAAAAGTCACCTCCGTCACTAACCTAGCGACAACTACCACTACTTCTACGTTTATCCTCATCGCCGAGTTTAAAGGATTTCTACCGTGTCCCTCAGATGCTAATCTGCTGAAGGGGAGGGGAGGGGGGCCCAGCCGCTTCTAGCCACCTCTACCATCCTCGTGGAAACGGATACTTCTAGGCCTCAGATCCTCTCTAGGCCATTCATATTCGCTTCTGACGTTACTCTCTTTGTACAGAACCATCTTCGAACTGCATCTCTCCGCACCAGCTACTATACCTCCAGTAACACCACCATCCTTAGCAGGGGTCTAGCAACTGGAAGCTCCCCTCTCACTAGTGTTCAAATTAAAGCAACCCGGCACCAGCCGCCAGCAGATTCTACCCGAACATAGGATCGAGATTACCCGGCACTTGGAAATCTTAGATGCCCAATATACCAGTTTCCTCAAAGGCCTCCAGAACTTTCCTAATGCACCGTACATCCACTCCAAGCCCCTCTCCTCCACAACCGCGAAGTCTAGGCGAGAATCGAAGAAGGAACTTGATAGCTAGAGACACGTGCTCACAGTTCTACAGGGTGGGAAGCCAGGCGTCCACCAGGCTAGGACTCTTCTTTATCTGGTCAAAACACTAGTAAGACGGAAGGACCAATGGGTACTCAGAAACTGGAAATTCAATAATAGTGAGAGCAGGGCCAGTCGAGTCAGCTCGAGAGAAAGACAGAAAGAGAGAACTAACTTTGGAAGCTCATGGTTATGACAAGACCTCGAGAACTCTGTCCGTAAAAACAAGATATCTTGCGTGTGGATAGAGTTCAAAGCGCGAACGTGCAGTAGTTCCGGCACTGGGGGCGTTCCAGCAGAGTGAGTATTCGGCTAAAGACCCTCACGTACGCGCTTGTTTATCCTACGGCCCCTACACAGATCAATTCGAACTTCTTATTCCAATGTTGCCAAATCCTTAATTCAGTATTCAGGACTTTCGACACCGCATCACTATCATTGTGTCACACCAGAAGTATCAACCAACCGCTGGCAAAGATGGGCGGATAATTTTGTAACAATCCTTCTACGAGTTCTAAAATATGCCAAGGCTACAGCATCGTAAGCAACAGATGCTCTCGAACTGCCAAACGATGATCGAGCCGCGACGAATATCACCTGCTGCTTTCCAGCAATGGTACCGAACCTTGCGATGTCCAAGCGTGTTATGATTCACTACATGCTTCTTGATAGGAGGCTTATTCGTGTCGACATAGCTGCTGCTGCTGGCTGCAGTGATCGTGCAATCCGTTGCATTGGTACTGATGTGCGCTGCTTTGGGACGACCAGGGCCCCTTCAAACCGCATAGAACATCGTCATCGAATAATTCCAGTCATACTAGATGCGCTTTGCGAACATTTGATTGAAAAACTGGATACTTATCCCGATAAGATAATTGGTTTCCTTCAATAAATTTGCAAAACTCGTAACTAAATCAAGCATCCGTAAAGCTTTGAAGTCCATCAGCTGGTTAAAGAAGAAAATCCACTAAATAGCTGGAGAGCCAAACACAGAATTTGATGACTTCTACCTCTACACACTCTCAACCTTTCCGTCGTGGCAGCATGTTTACGTAGACGAGTCAGGATATAATAAGCGGATCGGCTTCCAAAAGACGGGATGGTCTCCTTATAGTGTCACACCAGTACAGGTTACCAAATTCCATCGCGACAATAGATACCAGATCCTGCCAGCTTACACACAAGACAGTATCCTGCTCTCTCCAGTGGCGGCAGCACGGATCTCGAATTGGTTGAGGACTTCTTGAGCAGCTTCTCCAACATTGTGGACGTTGACCCGAGCCCAGGTCTGTCCTCATCATGGACAACTTCATTTCACTATAGCGACCGAATCGATCAGATGTGCCTCGACGCCGGAGTGAAGGTCGCAGACTTCCCCCGTACTCACTAGGCATCAATCCAATCGAAGAATTCTTCGCCGAACTGAAAGCGTTTATGAAGAGGAAGTGGAGTGAATACGAAGACAACCCATTGCAGGACTTTGGAGCATATTTGGAGTGGTGTGTCAATGTTGCTGGCGGATAAAAGACAATGCAGAGGGACATTTTCGGCATGCAGGTGTCACCGCCTAGTACTTCAATGCTCGCAGTCGAGTAAAATTACCTCACAAAATCTAGACACGTATATCAAGGCCTTATGGCAGTAATGGGGTCTTCCTAATTGTCAAATTCATGACACTTATATTCTCAGGCGCAAACGTAGCGATAGCAACAGCTTGCTGTCCTTCATTTTGGGTTCGTCCACAACTTCGTTTGCCGCTAATGTAGTTTCAATGACAGTCCGACCAGGAGCCTTTGCTTTCTTTACGTCTAATTGGCTTACAACGGGTCCTGGACTGTACCTCCTATTTCCCACAAGAAACTTTCCTAATGGCCAATCTCTTATTTATAAGTTAACTTGGACAGTCTATGATTGGCAATCGCTCAGTCACGTTCTTTTGACTTCACGCCGAGACTCTTCAAGTAATCTCTTCTATGATGACAAACGGTGGTGCTCTTCCACGTGAAGATGATCGCCCGTACATAACCTAAGACTTCTAGGACACTTTTGTTGACAGGCAATCAGTAGATGCGACCCTAATAGACTCTTCATCTACGCCAGCTAGTTTTGCACCAACTCCTGCAAGCCCTTCCTGCCAGACCCCTCCACCCTTTTGCGGCCATGGTCTCATCCAGACAAGCTTCGATTCATTGAGTGGGACAATTGGGAGGCGATGAACAGGTACGAAGAAGATGTGCCGAGTTCCCCCCACTACAGAATCGTGTGGAAGGTAGTGGTTGACGGACACTGAGGAAGACGTCGTTCTAAACCCTGTTCCATATTGGCTCATGGTCCTTCGCCCAAAGCTTAATAAGCTTCTCTTTAAGAAAGTGCCCCAAAACAGGCAAGTGAGATGTGACAACACAGTTGTTGTGGTCTCGGTGACGGCTCCGAGACCTTCTCAAGCTATTCGATGACCTGAGCATCGATTGGTCAGTCATAGCGAAGACACTCATGGGATGGGGGTAGCATTTCCGCTCCGGTAAGAAAGTTATTGTCCACTTCTCTTTCAACTATGTAGACACGTAACCGCCGCTAACAGGCTCTGCAAAACATGGAACCAAGCGAGGCTCATCAGCAACCCAGGAAATGCTCGCCGATCGAGATGGACAGCTTGAAGCGGAGGAAGAGGATACTGGGACTGCCCCAATAAGGAAGAGATGCACGCTCTTTTCCGTTGCCCAGGATCGCCATGTGACCGGGGGTCTTACAGTTTGATAGATCCAGCCGGCAAAAAGCATCACCACCCGAGGACGCCGCACCGGAAGGCGCTCATCGCTTTCAGGCAACAGGCAAACGTTCTGAAGAGCCAAGATGACCTTCCTGAAGATGCCCGTGAACAACTGTACCTGGAAGAGCGTCAGCAGCTGGAGAGGCAGCCCAAAACTAACAGTGTTTCGTCACCCTTCCCGCCTATCAACATCACTAATGTCCTGCCTCAATCCCAGTCACCTATGACCGGCTCCAATGCACCGAAGCCACAAGGCGATGTACGCCCTTGTGGTAATGTATGTCTCGCCATTCCCGGTCCGTGGGATCTGGCGGTGAAGGAGTACACTGAGTGGCAGCAGTCGAGTGTTGTTGACGAGAAACTGAAGGCAGAGTGTTCGAGGGCTTACGAGGTTGTATTGGAGGACGGTATCGGTTTGGAACAGGTGTACGAGGATCAAAGCCCTGGGTTTTTGATTCAGAATGGCATCAAGTCGGAAAATGCTCTTCTGCCCTGAGATATGAATATAGACCAAGGGCTGAAGGATAACCGAGGAATTGGTTATTGTAGTCACGTAGGTGAAGCTGGGAAGGATGCGGACTCCTTGCGGTAGGAGTAATTGAAATATACTGCGCATCGTCGCGAGGTTTCGAAATTATCTACCATCCAAGTAAATTGAGATAGATTGATTAAATCTTGCTCGGATCATACTGTCGCAAACTTGACATTGCCGTGACCGTCCGGTTGATTGAGAACTACGACCATGTGTCCTGCGACGCTCTTGGGAAGCGGAGTATAAGCAATACCTTCCTTCTAACAGGCTTCTTGCGTCTTGATCGTGTGGAGTTTGCCCTGCGTTCCGCGTCTATTCTTCCTCATGGTGTTTCAAGTAGAGATGGAGGTAGGATCCATTCCGCAGATGAAAAAGCAAATATAACTTGCGAGGTACAGCTATGCAGTACAGTGGTTGTGTCGTCGGCCAGTTATATTAACTACTGGCTCTCGGCAGTCGGCAGTGCCCGTGGTGCAAGGCACAGAATATGAACTTATCAGAAAGCGGAGGGGTCTAACCAATAGTATAAGGTATTCGCGACTAGGGTGCAGGAGCAAAGAAAGTAGTCGAAGTACGTGAACCGTGTTGCATTGCTGGAAACTTTAATATTAAGTTTTGATGGAGTGCCAAGCCGGTCGGATCGATGCTGTTCTGGGAGCGCCTTACCTACTTTTAGGGGGGTGTACTCATTGAAAAGGGGGGTGGATGCAGTGAACTAGGGGCGGTGGATATAGTGAATAAGAGGGGTGCATGAAGTAAGAAGGGGGGTGCATGTAGTGGAAAGCGGGATGCATGTAATGAGAAGGGGGGTGTATATAGTGGAAAGGGGGGTGTATATAGAGGAAAGGGGGGGTATATATAGAGGAAAGGGGGTGTATGTAGTGAAAAGGGGGTAGATTTAGTAATGCTCTATATAACCATTCTAATTTCTCTAGAAACAAAGAGCATCAAAAGAAATTCTTTGAGTTCTAATCTCCAGTTCTTACACATAGCGATGGATGAGAAACTCCGCGCAGGGATATTGGCTGGGGGTTCAACCCAGGTAATGGCCCGACTTCTGTAGGTCTTACGGGACTCTGGACAGTACTTGTTGGCCAGAAAATGATTCTCGAAGAATGACCGGATCGTGGAAGCCCGCGTATGGAAGGGATATGTCCTCGTTGCAGCTTCTCCGGCAGGACAAGGGCCTTCAGATGCGGCAGCTTGTTTGAATCCAATAAAGATGCAACTGGAGGTATAAGGCTCACGGGGTGTTGACCTGAATGCGCCGAGCAACGTTGGGTAAACATCCATAGTCAATTCCTAGTTCAAAGGTTACGTAAAACTCCGCGGAAGAAAAATACTAAAGAAATCGTTGAAAACATATCCTTATAAAAGAAATCCTCCGAGAGTGATTTCATTTTCCTCCTTCACCGAAAATCTCGATTTTGCTTCGAGAAGCTAGGCTCTTCGGAACGTTTGCTTCCTTTGCGAAATTCGTTAATTTCGAAAATCGTAATTAAGCATTGTTGACTCAGAGGCTCAGCCTCCAAGTCGGATTTTGTAACATACGATATTCGTAACAGAAGCCGACCATACGAGAAGCACTGCTTCTGGGCTGATTTGTGTAAGTCTGACAAATCGCATTACTTGATTCCCTTCTAACAGCTATGCTTCCAACTCGAATTTCTTAGGACTTAAAATTATAAGAGAAACACATCTTTTCAGAGGCAACTCTTCTCTTACAAAGTCTATGCACTCATGAAGGCGTTAAGAAGCTGACTCTTGCCCAAAGCAACGCTGCCCATGAAGATATCGTACACCTTGAGAATGAAGAAGAGGCAACGTCGTCTCAGAAGCAAACCGACGAAAGAAAAGATGTAATGACCCAATCATAATTCATACACCAGCGCCATCACGTTGGAGCTTGCGATGTAGCGATACGAGTGGTTAATTAAGCATACTCTTCAAAACCCCTACAGTCTCGCTCGTGATGAAGATCTTGGCTGGGTTATCTAGCTGTCAGAAGAAAGCTGGTAGGCATGTATAGTCCGAGCGCAATCCGTTCACGATCTCATTCATACACAGAGTCGCCCAAGAAGCTGCGAGGGAAAGACACGGCAAACCCCAATATGTACACGTACCATCTGCTTCAGTCCAAACCTGGAAAGGTTATCAAGGCTGGCGGTAGTGAGAATCTGCCGGGCTGTAGTTGGGAATAGTAAGAGTGATCATGGAAGACGCTGCTCGGCGATAGAGGCTATGTAGTAAATTCCAAATTCCTGTGGATCATTCGTACTACCCGTTTCGTTGGGCTTATCCTGGCACATGAAGTTTTGGCTGGTGACGGAGAGACTTTTGCTGCGCAAGGTAAGGGCTCCTTCGCACGCTCACACTCAATGTATTATCGTTCTCTGCGTAGATGTTCTCTGCGTAGATTAGCGGTGTCGGATACACTTCGAAAGTGTTTGATGCTTTGAGTGTGGGACGAGCTCTCATGATCAGCTGGTCCGATAACATGCGGACCTTGGGAATATAGTCAACCTGTGCAGGGTTGTGTGAAACATTGTGGTATTCATATCGATCTGCAGGTCTTTCTTGGTTTACAGGAAGACGTAATGCGCCGGAATAGTATGAGAAAGGCAGCCTGAGAAGCGGACTTGACAATAGGGACGGAAATAGATTGCGACCGTGACTAACGAAATCCAGAAAGTTGCGCCTCTCATCCCCGTAGAAATGCGGAAGGTTTATGGCTGTGGCTGGTTCGTCGGAACCTCCACCACTCGCTTGCTCTTCCGATTCCTGGGGACGACCCCTTGTGAATACATCTGCCTGTCGGTTTCAACCATCATAGCCGATTCGACTCCTAGAACCACAGTATGTTGTGGAATAGCAAACTGCTGCTGTGCAGCAATCTCAGGTTGTGAAAGCCTTGAGTGACGTGGTGGGTAAGCGTGGATCTGTCGAAGATGGCAGTTTGCCGATAATCGGATGTGCCATTATAGACTGAAGAACATCATATGAACCACTCCCAGCTCCTTTGTAGAAATGTCCATGGTCGAGGTCCATGTTGCCCCGAATTGTGAATGTCTTGGCTTGGATGGCGATGATCGGAAACGAAAGCCGGTCGGGGCGCATTCGGGGGCTACGGTGCATCCGCATACGACGAATAAGTCTCGCCAGCATCGCAAACTGCCGGAGGTTGGAGGTGATGGCTTGGTCGTCTGAGAATTGTCAGTGAAGTGCCAAAATGTCACGGAATGGGAGGTCTCGGCGCTTTGTGTGGAGCGCGGCCTGTTCCAGCAATTGCAAGAAGCAGTACTTCATGCAGGCTGCACATGGAAGATGCTGCATGCTCGAATATGAGACCAGTTCATGGATTGTCGGCAGCTTGGAGGGTCGGTGGTGTTCTTATACGGCGATAACTTGCATGCTCTTGAGATGCGACGTTTGCGACATGCGATGAGGCCGAGAGCTGCTGCCCCGCCGACCACCACAGCCCCAACATGCCTTGCTCCAACCCTTCACACTTCAGCCTCCCAACTCCACCATCAAATCGCGCCCTCACAAGCACCCCAAAATTCTCCCCGGCATTCCACCCAGTGTTGAACAAGCTCCGTTCAACATGTCAGCTGGCGCATCAACCAAAGGAATCGTGAAGTCCCCGAAGCCGTGCCGATATTGCGACAGCTGGGGATTCCACCAGCCACCGCCAAACGAGATTTACCCTCCGACAACAAGCCAGGACTGCATCCCCCTCGGAAACGGCGTCGAACTCTAGGCACCCTCTCCGAAAATCCTAGATGCCTACTCCGTGATTCCGCGCCTGTCGCGAAATCGAAGCCGACTCCCATGAATCCCGCTGCATCCGTCAAACGTAGACGCAGACGCCCGCGCAGGCAGACGGTGGACGGTGGACGATGGGCGAGACTGTGGACACAAACGGAGAGAGAGGGAGACGAATGGAGAGAGAGGGAGACGAATGGAGAGAGAGGGAGACGAATGGAGAGAGAAGGAGACGAGTTTGGATGGAGCAGGGCGAGGGCGGGCCTCAATCAGAGGCGCGAGGGCAGCCAAACTTGCTCTCCCGATCGGTTCAATATCTGCATCCATGGCTACATTTGCGAGAGGGAACTGCTGGGAAGTTTGCAGGCAATATTGGAGGCGGTGCAGAAGTTCAAGATGGAATCATTTCTAAGACGGCGATCTGGATGCGCCTTCGATGGAGTCTTGCTTCTACGCCTTGCAGAACGCTCCGCCCCTTCCTCCCCAGGGACTACGAGCACTAGAACCTCCAGGACCCCAAAAAGCCAATCCCGAGGAACTTCTCCAACCAAAAGGACGGTGTTGACGATGGAAGAGCTAGCGAGAATGAACCCGAAAGTACTATTCGAACCCATACGGGAAGCACGCGATTTGGGAATCGTCAGTCCGGCTTCGGCCGAGGGCCAGCCGCTAGAAATGCCTGTATACGCTTGGGAGATCGAGGGGAATGCCTGGTTGCTTCATGTCGCCGCGGCGAAATTGACTGAGAAGGGGATGGATAGGCCGAACGTCTATTTCTTTGGTCCGATACGGCTTGGAGATACATCGAAGATGGATGACTGTCAGAGATTGCCAGCCAATTTGATTGATACTGCGAAGTGGGTGCAGAAGAGCTTTCGGTTGTGGTTCGAAGAGCAGAATGTCGCGAAACGCAAGGCCACGGGGCAGGCGGGTAAGGTGGAGTAAGGCATTCTATCTTGCAGAAACACATGTTACGCACCAAATACTGTGATACATCGTGCAGCTTGATAACAGCCAAATCAAATGTGAAAGTTATAGCAAAGATGAGACAGGGAGAACAGAACCGAAGCGTCCGCGTGGGCGTCCGGAGGGTGGCTGGACGAGTTTCCAGCTCGGCTTTACGTGGATCAGAATCACCGACATGGAAAAGGATCCATCTGGCCATGAACAGGACGGAATCTTGGATCTCTATCACGTCCCTAGGGCTGTTGGACCTTCTGTTGAAATACTATCAGAGGTCATTGCTCTCATATCTCCAAACTGCACTCCCGGGAATTATCGGATACCCTTGGCTTCCCTTTATAATCAATATACCGCAGAGCTCTCCGCGGTATACAAATAAAGGCACTAACAGCTTTCTTTATATGATTCATCTTGACGCCTAGCTTCCATATCGCTCCCCGGGTTGTCGCGTACCATGATCTCTCCATACTCAGCCGCAAGAAAACACTGTCCCGTGGGCTGCGGCACTTCCTGGTACCAGAACGTTACCTTCATCACCCTTGCCACCTTCGAATTGCGTCGCTTTACGGCGTTCAAACTTCGAGGAATACCCTCTCGAGGAGTCGGCTGGTGCATCTGATGGACTCATCATCCTTCTAATGGAGAATCCTACCTACGACCCAACGGAATCGCATTTAGATAAATCCCCCTCCCCACAGAACACGATCTTACCGGACTTAGGATTTTGCTTCCTGGATACCTAAACTGTCACGTTCACGCGGACATCGTTTCAAAACTAGAAATTCCGCACGCTGACCCGCCGCCATTTTCGAGCAGATGCTACCGCGATAACCGGAATTTCAAAGTTAACGGAATTACTATGGAAAACTCAACCATGACCACGACAACCGTGGCGAATTGTCGGACATTCATCATTGCCAACCAGAGCACATGCTGCTGCATTAGTCAACGTCCAATCAGAGAGGCAAGGTCGGCGAATGGATTGAGAAGATGGTCTCAAGGCTCGAAACATGGCTTCGGTACGATGGCCGGTATGACAGTTTTAAGCCATGTCTCACCCGAGGTGTCACAACCGTGGCACACCCTCCCACGCCTCACTGCCATCCTTGCTACCCTATTTTCAATACCCACGATGGCCAGTATATCTACACTTACTCAGGCAAATTCATCTCCTTACCCATACATACCTCTACGTATGTGAGCCGGAGCTGCCCCTTCATCAAGTATGCCTATCAGCTACGAGTGAAACTATCTTCCGCAAGCTGATGAAAGCCCGCTGCACTAATGCAGCTTGCCAAATCAATGTCTCAGGCCGACGGGAACCTACAATTCACAAACAAGGACAGAAAGAAAAACATAGCACTCCCTCCCCGCACACTTCTCTCATCTCCGAAAACTCTACAACATGCACTGCGTGGTCCCTAAATTGCCTTGCCTTCTAAACTAAGTCACCTTATTCTCTGCTTCCTCCCCTACGTCAAACTCTCCTCAACAAATATCGTTCATTAGACCAGTGGTATCATTTTCCCACTCGACCTTTATTCTCTGGGTCTGTACTAAAATGCCTGGTTGCCACGGAGCATATGGTTGTCCTGGTGTCAAATGCTTCCTCTGCGCTGTCGTAGTCGATGTCCAACCGGAACATGTTGAGAACTTGCACAGGAGGATTTGTGAAGGCAATGACTTCGACGATGAAAAACTATCTTTTGCGGGGCAAATGCCATATTGGATGAAAAAGGCCTGCCTTATTGGAAAGCATCGAAACCCACCTCTCGGTAAGGCGGACGGCCGCAAATGTTTCGTATCCGGGGCTATCAAAGCAGATCACGCACGATTGCACGATTTCTATGTCGACAAGAGTGATGATCCATTGACACGCACGTTAGGGCCCGCGCCCGATAGCCCCAGATTCCAGGCGAGATGCTATGAGCACCCAGTACCTCAGGACGACATGTACCCAGAATCTTCCTATCCGGTTCATTTATCATGTCTTGAGGTTTTTTGCAATGCCTTTAGGCATGTCGTTGGCCTGGAGACGATGGAAACCGAATATGGCCGCTTCAACCCGTTTCAACATTTCTCCATGGACGAATCGAGGAACTCGCCGTGTGCTCCAGATAAAATCGCGGTAGACGCACTCCATGCCGCGATAAGTCATTACCATGGTGATGATCGACACCGTCTCGAGCTTGATTACGGCGAACTCCAGGAGTCCGCCTCCACTGCAACAGATCTATTGCCTCACAAGTTGACGGTCAGTTGATTGACTAGTTGTTCAACAAGATGTGTATACACGTACTAACAACTTTACAAGGCATTTCTAGTGGACCCGATGTACGGTCCAAGAGGCTTTTTATTCGATTATTACTTCAACGACTTGCCTCGCATACGTCCAGCAATGTTTGACTTTCACTATCCCTTTGATGGGTGGCGGCACGAAGTCAAAGTCACGGAGATAGAAGAAGTCGAAGACTCGTTCTACTATCGAGTTGAACGAGCGGATCACCTTAGTCGCGCATTCGATTCTCCAGTCAACGTCAGCCCAACAACTCCATCATACCAGCCCCCCGATATTCCTAAGCGTTTCCTTGCTTTTCAGAAATTTCAGAATGCCAGCAAACTGCCTATACTACCGGCGAAGATCTGGCTACAAAATTACAGCTCGCTGCGGTTTCATCGGAAGCATCCACATAAACCTATGCCTCCTGAGCTTTCGAATCCACTTAGGCTGTCCTTCCGAACCGATCCCGATACTCCAAGTCGAGGCATGTCTTCGCGGAGTGGCACTATTTCTTTACCAGAGGAATTACTCGTGAAAGTCTGCGCATATCTGCCGGGGCCAGCGATAATGTCGCTGGGGTACTCGTGCAAATTCTTACACAGATTCTGTCAGGACGGGCTGATTTGGAAAAACGCTTTGGCGCGAGATATGCCATGGCTCTGGGAGATTTTTCAATCTCCACATTACACCGAGGATGTATCCCCTTTTGAGTACGACTGGCAGCGAGTGTACATGGACTTCGTCGCCGATGAAAACAATAGGCGAGCCGGCTCATGCTGGTTCCCAGGTCTCGCTAACCGGCAGCGAGTCTGGAAGATCGCAACGGAGCAGATCCTGCCGCAATATTTCCGCTATCTGAAAGAACTCGAACGCGTTGGTAAGCGTGGCCCGTCTGACGATCAAGACGGTCCTTCAAGATCCGCGAAGAGAGCTCGAGTGGGCAGCTTGTGTAGCGAATCCAGTCGTGAGGGCATCGAAGCCGAGCAGGGTCGTGAAGCATAAGGTTCTGGCATCGTTGACTTTTGACTTCCTGGGCAGTGAGGAAGGGTTTGACGATGGAGTTGAAATGCACGTGTCAACTTGGAGGGGCCGCTCTTTCAGTGTTGGTTTTTTGATAGTTGCTTTCCTTCTTTCTTCTCTCCTTCCATGACTGAGTCCCGTAATTAATTCACGATTGTGTCACATAGGACATCGAACTTCCCTCTTCTTTTGCTCGCATATGACATCTTGAAAAGTGAACGTCTCCAGCTTCATGGAAAGAGTCCTCTCTTGAATGTACACTAGATAGGCTAAACGGCGCGGTGACGCTGCGGGTGTTGAATGGCCCTTTGCCCACTAAGAGGGTCTCTCCAGCGACTTCGGCCGCCTTGCTCACTTCCGCTATCTACAAAATTGACGTAGGAGCATCGTGGTCAAGGCATCTTTCTTGGTGTTTCCGCATGGACAGCCACCTTAACCTGCTAGCGTCGGTGCTTTGCTATTCCGCAAGTCTTGGCAACCCAAAGACATTCGAAACGCCGCCATAACTCCCCAACAGCCGCGGATTCGCTTGTAGCCAACGTCGTCCTCCCTCATTCGCAACAGCCTCCCTCGCGCCCACTTTCTGCGCTCTTCCTACCTTGCCCTGCGATCCGACCCATCTGCTTCATCACCGAATCCGCCAAATGACCCCCAAGGGAACATCCCTCCCAGCGGCCGCCCATCATCGCGTCGGATTCGACCTTGTTACCGCAAACAACCCGATATACAAACACCGACTGGGGGCATAAGGCTTACCGACACTGTGGGTGAAGCACACACTCTGGACATGTGACGGGCGAAAGGGCCGATCCGCAGGACACTGCAATTCATGGGAGCTTTATCACCGACTGTCGGAGGGAGACTACTGTGGCAAAATGGCATGAAGTCGGGTCTTCAACTCTGGTCGTGCATAACGCTGTTGCAATGGCGGATGACACCTGAAGGAGTGCCCTTGAAAAGACATGTTTCGGTCACGATCCCAATCCCAAAACAACGCAGCTCCTACCGAGGGGTTTAGGCTACTCTTATCCTCTCCAATCATGATCCACCGAATCACGGAGAGTAGGAAGCGTCATTGATGAAGGCTGTAAGAAATGCACGTTTCTCGAACCCCGCTGGACGCTTGTAGTATACTGACAACTCACCCTCCGTAGGTCTCAAGCCTCCCTTCCCCGATTTCTCGCACGCTTCCTCTTCCCCTCTCCCACCGCCAACGAGTCCTCGAGCTGACAGGGCTGCATCATAGCCAAGACTCCGCCGAATGCGTTATCATTTTGCTCCACCGGGGAGAACTACAGAGCTTCTTTGAGAGCGTTTACAATGGTTGAACTCAATGACATTTGACAATTGTATCGGAGGTTGGGCTATCGCATCTGCCGCGGAGAAATCGTGATTTGCACAAAGACATCAGCTGGTGCTGTCCATCCTTGGATTGAGGAGAGCTTGTTTAGCAAAATGCGGTGGCTTGAGAAGCTTCTAGAACCTTGCTCGGAGCCTAACTTAGGGCAAAAGAGAGACTATCCCGAGCTTGGACGTTACTTCTTGCATTGGGTGGCAATTAATACGTTCCTTTTATGCCGTCATTTTCATTTCGGGAGCACTGCTGTCGAAACGCTATCTTCTGGTCATCAAATGATTCGAACTTCCTGGGGTGAAAAGAGATTCCATCAATCACAATATGTCAACTACGCTTTGATAACGCCCAACTCTGCTTCGGACATAGTGGAATGCGATTGGCGAGCAGGGTGCCTTGCAAGCGAGCTGGGCTAAACCAGTCCGGGCTAGCCGACTCGTAGAATGACCCTTAGTCAATCCACGATAACATCCCTCATATAACTCTATCTAGACTTCCAAGTGTGTTGCTCGTTTTCATATGGGGTAGCAATAGCATCAACTGCAAATATTCCTATTCCATGTGTACCGTGTTGGCTGGTGCGGCGCAATCTTGCAATAGCATGAAGACGATTCATCAAACCTACTTGACGGTTTGCCAACCTTTAGTAGGGCCCTTTCCCCGTGAGTCAACACAGATGACCTTCCATCTAAGTTAGCTATCTAGGTTTCAGAAATCATATACGCATCTACACCTCATGTCAGCGCATGAACTCTACAGTGTTGGGCTAGTTGCTCCGCCCTCCACAATAACATGCACGTCCATATTTTGATTTCGATTTCTCTGGAAGCATTGGTGGAATGTAACGACTTAGCATAGTTCTAAAAGCGGTCGGCTTCCAGGAAATAGCGATGGAAGGCAAGGGTCTCATTACTTATAGCTGAACCACGGTAGTACCAGCGAAGCTCTTCCGCCATGTAGAGATCTGAAAAGTTGTGTCACTTGACCGGTCAACTGGCACTGATGACTGCACATACGAAAGTTGACGCTCGAAAACCCTAGTTCGCAATGCGGCGGAAGGGAATCAAAGCCTTACTTTGTCTCTGAATAGATGGTTGTTGTGTTTCCCGGTCTTCACTGAACCACTCTCAGGCTCACGTGATATGCACGTATCCGCACGCCAACGCCCACTTCAATTTCGGCACACTCTGGCTTTTTCCCTTGTCTTTTTCACCTCGCTCTATTACCAGGCTACAGCACTACACGATCGTGAGTAGAACAAACCCGCCCGAAATGCTTCTCTCTCTCAAACCAGATACATTTACTAACGCGAACACCAGCTGGTAAAGGCAGCTCCCAGATCAGCCCGCCAAAGTCGGCATACGCACCTTAGGGCCGACTAAAACATGAACTCAAGCGACTTCACCACCCAACTCCTCCCATCATTCAGACAGATGAGGACAAGCCCGCAGGTCATTGGATCTAAACGACATCCCATCGTTATATCGGATGACGAAGACGACGCAAACCATGTCGCGAAGCCAGCGGGCCGTCGTCGCCAACTTCCTCCTCCAGGAACTCAGATCGTGGTCATATCCGACGACGAGGATGATGGCGATGACCACAACTCTGCACACGGTAGATTGGCGGGCAATAGTACTGAGAAGGAAAATTCTTCCCACACATCTAATGATGTGAGCAATCCGTGCTCTCGCTGCCGATCTTCCCTTGATGCGGAACCGATGGTTCATTTCTTCCGTTGCGGCTGCGTATGATGTCCAATTTCCCTCTCATTTGGAGTTTTCAGCTTACACTCGCAGACAATTTGCAAGGGGTGCGATATGAACGTTCAGACTATTACTGGCAAAGAATGCCCCAACCATCCAGATATGAGACGGCAGATCTCCTGTATTCTCTATGGAGACTTCAGTTGCCGTATCTGTTTCATGTCGAAATCGGATTTCAATGACGACGACCTCACAAACGATCCATCAAAAGATCGTGTGAGCTTATTGTGTGGTATGTCTAAAACAGTCACGGATTCCTCTCCAGACGCTGACCTACTTAGGGCACATGCTCTGCAGGGACTGTCTTCAAAGACATGCTCGAAATTACGAACGTGGCAAGCCTTTCCCCTGCCCGGAATGCCGGATGCTACACTACAATGAGAGCCAAATTGTCCGATCTGCTTACGCACATGTCCGAGCTCCTCGCTGATTAGGATTCCGGGTTGGAGTACTAATAGGCGATGGGCCATATGTTGGATAAGAGGCGACAAAGGGGAGAGGTGGGTGGGTTGGGAGGAGAGTGGAGATGAGATGGACATAACCAATTTGAATGCGCGTTTACGTGAGCTGTAGAATGGACAAGTTATTAGTTGGGCATAGGCTTTTCTCCTATCATGCCACGTTGGCACTAAACTTGAGACATTTTATCTCTCCATCCGATCTAAATAAGGTTACCATATTCCATCACTCTCAATAATCTGACGATTACCTCATTCCCTGCTGTCCTCAGGGAAGCGTGCAGACGTTCCTGAGATACCGACCTACGACGAGTTGATGACTCAACTTGAGCTTCTGCAATGCAACATCTCACATGCACCCTTCAAAAGCGACTCTTCCTCCGTTCGTACGCCTTGTGGACATGACCTCTTCCGCTTCAATCTCGAGAGCTGGTTCAAGGCGGGCGAAGAGATGTCGAATACTTGTCCTACCTGTCGAACATCCCTTTGGAAGATCGACATCCCTCCATCTACTCTGAGGCGGAAAGGCGTGACTTCGTAAATCTTATGGAGGATCCCTGGAGGGTCACTTACCCTATCCCGAGCGTTGGCGGTGCTGCTATCGCAATAGTACACCTCATAAGCCGGTACCCAGCCGATGAAGAGCCCCTCGATAAGTTGCATAGTACCTTTTCCGGCATGGCTCAGCTAATGGTTGCCACGCACATCGACTCCGAACACCAGGATGATATGGACCTCCCTTTTGTCCCGATATCTGTCTGTGGGGATTGTATTTGTTGACAAGACTGGACTGGGCCCTGGTCATTTGGTGGTTCTGAAGATGGGGACAGGCCGACCACACGCTCTGAAGACATCATAGCAGGCAGTTCTGATTTGATTTACCGCTATCATGTGGCGCAACACCGATTCTCTCTTTCGCGATTAGTCTCCTTCTTGTACAGAGTATCCCTTCAGATTATCGAACCGCCCTTTCCATCGCTTGGTCACGTGACATTGTTTGGACTATTCGGACATGACTTCTTGTTCTCTTACAAGGGGTTTTTCGACGAGCTTAAGGTTTGAGCGAGTACTGCTGCATTTTACTAGGAAAGGACTTGAAGAAAGTTACAACACATATTCAGTCAGACTAATATCATTGTAAAGAGTCCCCCAACCACCAGAATTGCAGCATAGTTCTTCACCATCGACGAGCGCTGGGACAAACCCAACATGACATATTTCACGTAATGGCGAACGTGGACAGGCTGAATCCTCGGGGGTATTTACATGAAGGTCCAAGTGCTGGCGAACGATGGATCCACTCGAAATGCATTAGCTCCTCCAACATCCGACATTCTACCTTAATCTTCCATGCCACAAAGATCCCAGCTTCGTATTGCTGGTCTGCTGAAGACCTCTTGATAGCCCCGCATCATATCGACTACAACGTGGAACATGCCTGGCCATTATTATGAAGTCCTCTTACACAGGGTTCGGACACGAAAGAGTATATACATCTTCCTTACGGACACACTTGGGCATGCAGGAGCGAAGTAGCCGTCAATGCCTGCTTCATGGGTATGGTAGCCAAGTGGACGAAGCATTGTAGGCATACATACAAGTGGCCAGCCCTTCCATGAGACGCAAACATCCATCGCGCTGGGCTTGCAGGGGTGGTGGGTTGTGTCTCCTCGTTTTGATGGTACTCGGACAAAATTGCGTAGACAAGGTTCGTTGCTTCGCATCACATTCCTATTTCTCTTCTGAAGACATATCCCCAACAACGAAGGTTCAGATGAGGGAATCCCGGACGTGGTTCGGGCTCGGGAGAGAACAAATATCAGATATGGGACCCTTAAAGTAGACATGGCATGTACCCCGAACGCGCCTTCTTCTTGAATTCGCTAACGAGAATGAGCACCGTTCCATATGGAGTGAGATACTGTAGGCTGCCTCCGTGACCCGAACGCTTCCTGCTTCCACCGCCTGCATGATCATTGATGAGCTGTTTGGGGGTAAGAAGGATCACTTGGTGGAGTAGGCTAGACGGCACTCGAAGAATCTCGGAAATGCTGCGAAGACTCCGGTAATGGCTCTGAAATTAGAACACCACTATGGGTTGGGTATGTATTCTGGAAAATAAGTACAATATGAGTGTCGGTAAGGCGGAAGGGTTCGCTTCATTCCTTGTTCTTGCGCACAAACCTGAATCTTGCTTAAAGGTGGTAGATCATCTACTCAAGAAAAGCCATTTCTGCCGTAGGAGTATTGTACACCTCATTTATTCGCGCTAAAGGCGTCCGCGGGATGTCAAGCTCCAGACTGATATCGAAGCGCATACTCTTGGGAGCAACCATCTCCAAGCGCGTCCAGGCACCCCCACTGCAAGGAAAGAGGTTTCATTAGTCATCTTGATTGTCGTTAAAAAACGTACCATGTTCTTCGAAGGAAAAGTAGCCAGCGAGCTCTTCGGGACTGGGAATCCAACGTTTGCTAGACCGAAAGTGATGCAATGGATACTTTGAGCAATCGAAATTCTTATTGGAAAACCCTGTTGAAATCAGCCATCCGAAGGGTTTATCGAAAAAGCCATCGGAAACATCTATCAAAAGAATATCCCAGCACCGTACTTTTTGGGTTGAAGTATATGATGAGTCCGCGGTCAATCCTGTTGCTCGCAGACCTACCGCGAAACCAAGTTGGCTGTCGCGCTTGACTTTTCAGCATCCAGCTGCAATCGAATCATTAGTAGACAAGAAGGGATGACAGGAATTGGGGCTGAACCTCAAAGCTCAAAACATCCAAACATGGAATGATGGCGTGCACGATGACCATGCAAACGTGTCACTTCTTGCAGCCCCATACGACAGTGCTGTTTACAAGGTTGGGGCGCGTATAGACCGGCTAATTGATTTGTGAAGTGAGCTGCTTGATTAAGCTATTCCCGCGGAAACCGACAAGATAGACGCAGCTACATGTTAAAGGATAGGAAAATTCTCTTCGTTGACATGTTGAAGGATATGAAAAAGTCTCTTGATTTAGATTCACCGGAGTGTAGCATTGCGCTGCTACGGCAGATACGGCTCCAGCGAATATCGTGTGATTCATCGTTGTCCAGTGAACGTGCAATTCACTGACCAAAAAGTTCGGTCCACCTGCGATGGTTGAGTGATGCTCATTGCATCTTGGATGCTTTGGAGCAGATCCGTCCCAATTGCGGACCTCCGAACTCGAAGGACCCATGTTGGCAGCAAACGTTCCCGAAGGCGCAAACCAGTTCCGAATGCGCTTTCGCACGAGTAGCAAAGATCGGTTGTTACACTGGAGGTTCTCCTTACCTTATCACCGAGTACTAAGCTACTGAATAGATGATATCTGATGCATTATGCTACCGAGCTGAAAAAAGTTTCTCAGCATGTGCTGGCACAAAAGGCGGAGATCGTACAATGTCCATGTCTTTGGATCTTGGGAGTGTTCGAATTTCCAGCGAGCCATCCTGTGGATAATCATTTAATATGCAGAGAGCGACTATCTAATAGCGCAACCTGCACATCTTCAATCATTCCGGAGAGATCTGGGAATGGGGATTCCAGTATGCGTTTGTGCAGGTCAGCTTCTATTGTTCTAATAGGGTGAATTCCACACCAGCAATGGCTCGAGCAATAACACTGAACTTCGTCTTCTTTACTGGAATGCTGCTTGCTTCAAATAGGGATCTATTATCTTTGGGCAAAGCTTTGCTGAGTCTCTTTGGGCGTGAAAGGACTTCTGGGTGCCGAGTAAGATGTATGTTCCTGTTCTGAGCTTTCGCATTTCTCGAGAATTCATCTAAGACAAGATCACGGTTCGTAGAGCTCGCTAGCAATAAGGGACTGGCCGCATTGTCTCGAAACAGCTTCTGAAACTGATCTTCGCTGCTTGTTAAACGAAGGCTATGCCATTGGATCAGCGGTAAAGTCACTCTCAGAACTTTCCCATGTACCTTACAGCAGTCAGGCAGAGGGCATCCTGCCTGCTTTTCATTGAAAGCGCACAAACTGCCAAGAAAGTATCTAAGTGGATCAGCCAGTGGTTGAAGCAGGCAAAGCAGAATTGCCACGTTCACAATTGAAAGCTGTTTCCAAATGTAGAATGAGTATGAAGATGACGAATGTTTTCGGGGTCAAGTATGGACTTCTTGGAAGTGATAGTGTTCCGCAGCAGCCTTTTGAATATAATTCGCTTTGGAATCGAGAGGTGAGAGGTCACCTTGCTCAACAGTCTTCAAAATCGAAGGGAGGGTAGCCCGGCCTTTCGGCTTGAACGAACGGGTCCAGCAGAACGGACTTGGGCATGGTAAAAGTTATTGGAGAACAGGTAACATAGATGCGATGGTGGAAGCGATAAAAAGTACATTGTTGGGGTTGATTGAGGTTGATTGATGCTATGCAACATTATCGCAGGCGTCAAGCTGCCATATGTGTTGTTGAATTTCCTCGCTCTACGTTCCCGACATGTCCTCCTCCAAGTAGTCCCCACTTCTTTAGATGTAGCGCTCTATATCCAAAAGACTGACCTTCTCTCCATACCAACGCTGCAGGCCCTGCACCATCTTCCACATCCCACAAGTTATACCACCTTCTTCAATCATCTTGTCAATTGTCTTGAAGGAACAATCCGCAGTAACGTATCACGCCTGACCGCCAACCCCCGTGTATCTAAACTCCTACTACCGAACAGGATAGCACAAAAGATCTTCGAGTCTAGAGGAACCTCGCGTCATTTTGTGACGATTTAGAGGATTGGGGCATTGAGGTGACGTTAAAGGCAAACGTATGGATTTGGACAATACCTCACCATTCAGAGAACATAGTGGAAGGGTAGTGGCGGTATGGGGTCGTCGAGGTCTGAATGAGTTGGTTGATAGATTGCGCAAGGAAGTTCAATTGTGGAAAGCGAGGAAGAACCTCAGAAAAAGACCCTTTCACTCGATAACAGTGCTGGATCTGGGAGTGGTACGGCTCCCTTTAGCAATGCTCTCAGACTGAGTGTCGGCGACGGCGATGGCATGGTGTGGGAAGCCTCATAGAGGGCATCAGCTCAAAGGGCCCAGTCGAAGCAGATGACTTTGGTGGTACGGGTTCCTGACCGTCAAAGTAGACATGTTCGGGCATCTGTATGATACTGGAGACTTTTTGCGAGAAGAAGAAGAAAAGTTTAAACAGCTACCTAGGAGTGCTGTTGGACGCAGTGAAAGGGGGGGGGGGGGGGGGGGGGGGGGG
>AJFK01000611.1:0-10799 GCA_000467715.1 Hysterium pulicare CBS 123377
GTGTGAACGGCGCGGTCGGAGATTTTCCTTGCATCGTCGAATTAAGGTTATTACTAAGTACTCAGGCGAACGATTGCCTATCCGGCAAGCGCCACTGCGTCCTCATAGTCTACACCCGATATCCAGTATTTGGCCGTTGATATCACATTTTACCAAATATATGCATTCTCAGCCTTTTGTCGCTATTCAGAACCGTCTCGTGCTAATACTTCAACTCAAGTCGCGGAGATTCACTTCGGCGGATTGTCTCTTTGCCGCTCCCTGGATCGGTTTGGCACTGATGGGCATCGTCGTATTGAAATGGTTACAGCAGATGATATCAAGGAGCGGCTAGGTAAGAGGGCCAAGTACTGCATCTCGAATGTTGGTAATGGCGTCGCTCCTCAACGCATCCTATCATCTTGCTGAAAGCTGGCAACGGCGATGCTCCTCAACTCGTCATTTTCTAAACACCGAGACTCATACCGCGCGACAGTTTCCGTTCTGCGCCCCTCGGTCCGATTATGCACGACTGTCCTTTGCGTTCTAGCAGCATTTCCGTACTCTCTCATGCACGGGCGTCGACGGATCCCGGGATACACATCAGTCTGCTATGTCGTCGCGACTACCTGGGCGTTTGGTACTTGGGTCCTCCTGTCTTCCTCGGGGGCATACGGTTTCTCCACGGTGAAAAGGTTTTGAGATGGACCGAGCAAGGTGCGGAGAGCAGGAGGACGATGGCATGATACCTTGTAAGTCTCACACTTACGGATCCATTCTTGCCGTACAGCTCTTCTAATATTACGCCTCGGACATTATATCATACCCAAGGTATTCACGCCATAACCCCATCGACTGGTTCGCATCCAAGCCAGCAAACGTTTCGCAACACGAGCATCGAAAGCGCCACTAGCACAAGCATTTTCCTTTAGCGTCGAGGACGTGCCTACCATCTCCCAAATCGATTTCGCACTCACACATCAACATACAAAGCATGATGAAAGAGTTTTTCAAGATTCTGGGTCTGGAATTGTCGAAGTCGAAGTGTTGCGTATATCGTGGAAGAACAAGGCAAGAGCCAACATTTCACACAGATGCAGTAATTCGGCGACCACGTACGTAATTTAAGCAAAAGGAAAGCCCCAACATCTATATAACAACGCCTTGGAAAGCTGATATACGCAAAAGACTTAGTGGGACGCCTAGTAGTTGAGCGAATACGTATGAGATCGATGTGCATCGAAGGGATCAGAAACGTGGCAATGATAGTTGATCTCTAACGAAATTCCCCTCTCCTCTCTCGCGCCGCTGCCACCATCCAACTCCCTCACCGTCGCCATCGCCTCCGCATCCACAATTTACGCCGCACCGTACTCCAACTCGCGCATGAATGTAAGGGTGTGATGGTGGAACGGAAGTCGCTTGAACATGCGGATATGGGGCTACAGAGACGGTGGAAGGGTAATCTGGAGATAAGGAGTGTGGTGCTTGAGAAGAGGGTTCTGGGTGTACAGGATTGAATGAGAAGGCAGGTTGTTAGGAGGTGGCGCTCTAGAATTACGTGGAAGGCTAGTGGGAAGGTAGAGGAGAGTGGAGAGAGGAGAGTGGAGAGAGGAGAGTGTGGAGAGGAGAGTGGAGAGAGGAGAGTGGAGAGTGTGGAGAGGAGAGTGGAGAGAGGAGAGTGGAGAGAGGAGAGAGGAGAGAGGATATGATGTGCTGATGATGAGTCAAGATTGTGGTACCTGTTGCGGGGAACCTGGCTGCGATGGAAAGATTGGAGAGTGATGCTTGAACAAGGACGAAATTGGAGGGTGCCTTTCCAGAGGAGCTGACAAGAGCGCTCCCATAACTTTTTTGCTATATCCGTATATTACTCTACCACTCCGTTAACTCGTGAGCAACAACTTCTCCCATTTTACAGCGCTCAATCCCGTTTGGTTTTGCATCCTCACCTGGAGCCAGACGCCTCAGTAGAGATCGAGGTGCCACATCAAACCTACCAACACTTGACGAAGGAACCGCTGCAACAACGAGCCTCACACCCCAGTCAATGGTGATTGATCCGAACATATCTAGAAACACTAGCTCGCGATCAAATGTGACACTTGCTGATGTGGATGAAGAGAATAGGTTACCCACCAGAGCGAGGCGCCGTAAAATAGCCCATGCAGCTTTCATGGCTATTACCCACCAAATATCTGGCTACGTGTCGCCGCAGGATTGACGAAGTCGCGGCCAAACAGCCTCACAAAACACCACATCATATGTCAGTCCAAGTCCGATTTACGTCAAGGTTGCATGATGTCGTGGCACATTCTGTTCATCATTATAGCTATATATATACAAAAATATGAACATACGCACACCTACGTGCTTAAAATCAATTTGACCCAAATTCTCTTTCCATTATCTATCTACTCGGCGGGATTCTGCGTGGTTCCTCTACGCAATGCTTTCGACGACTGCGGCTGACTCATACACCGTCTTCTTACCTTCGATCGAACGGCCAAGCGCAATACGGTGTTGATTAACCGGTCGACGATTACTGCACTAGGTACTAATCATCGCACAATCAGCAAATAAGGTTCTGTAGATATACAGTAAAGACTGCAAGATCCACCGTGCATCAAATCTTACGATCAGCAGGGCTACGGCTCGGCGTTCAGTTGGAGGGGGAAAGATGGTGTATAAATCTTCACAATGGCGAGCTCAGCAAATGGGTGACATGGGTGGCCAGCCCTATCAGTGTCGTGCCATGCATACTCGATTCATCTGAACTCGGCAAAAGAAAGAAGCCATGACTCATTTGTCGCCGACTAGAAAGTTCGTCAAGTCGTTATGAATAGCTTCAGTCCTGCAGTGCTTTACAAACCTTCAACTTCTCAATATTACTTATTGTACGGGGTACAGTAAGTCTATCAAGGATATCCGCTAGGCTATGGAGCGTAGTGGTAAAGTACGTTCTCTTTACTACAGGTTATTCAATGAACGCAAGATGAATGCTGAAATGAAGAGCATGACCCTCTTCTATCTCTTCGAGAATCGCCCCGACCATGCATCCTTTGAATTGACAAGGTTGGGAAAACTCTAATTTCCCTGGGATCGTGCTTCCGCCCAAGAAGAACATTGTTCCCCTCGAGAAGTGGATCCCCTCGTCACCAAGGTGCCCGCGTCTTCACCCCGAAGGCGATGGCTGTCCACCGCACCTCTTCCAGTCGTGTTATTGATACCTTTTAGCAAAGCCATTTCCCATCTATTTGAGGTGTGGTAGGGTGCATAGGACCCTTCTCCTCTTATCGAGTTGGTTAAGGATGCGATCGACGTAGTCATCAGGTAATGGGCGGACAAGTAGAGTATGCATTGGCGAACTGCTTTCCGCGATGGTATGGGCTCCCTGGGTCCCATCCAATATTAGATCGCTGGAGTTCTTCAGGGATATGTCCTTGGCCTTCTCTTTTGCCATCCATTCCGTGGCAACGGAGATTCCAATAGTTATATGAAGAGGATTACTAAATCAACCGCCCCTTCCACAACGTGCACCCCCTACTATACAGCCCTTACCTAATTTGGGGGGAAAGGGGGGGTGTATGTAGTGAACTAGGGGGGTGTGGGGAGTGTGGGGGGTGTACGCATTGAAAGGGGGAGTAAATTCTCAATATGACCCTATGGGTACGACCTTCCCTTACCGCTCTCGGAGTCGATCTTCAAGCTGCGCATGCAATAATATGAACGACAAGGCCGCTGCTGGATCGCATTTCTTCCTTGGGCTGTTCGAGTTCGGTTTCGGTGGCGGGACTGCAAGGGTTGTAAGGCTGAATCGGCGCCAATGATGGAACCACGGAACGGCCCGGCGAACTTCAATATCGCCCCCACCTCGCTGACCAAAGCTTCAGCCAAACTCCAGTCCTATATCATCCACGCCCGCAGTAGCACAGGCTGTAGGCATCGCTTCATCGGTTGGCATCCAAAAACAAGCCCCAATAAACATTCCAAGCATATACCTTCATACAGCAACCTCTCAGGTGCCTCACACAGCGAGAGTGTCTCCTTGCTGACTGAAATCACTCTCGGAATCAAAATCTGTACTCCCCCAACATGTCAGAGGAGGAGAAGAAGCATACTGCACTAGTCGCCCACCAGCTTTAAGAGCTCAACAAGCATATGAGTCGAGGCTCACTGTCAGGTACTTCGTGATGCCCCGAGTATTGCATGCTACTTCTCCTATATGCGTGTACGGCTCGGACGAGGAGAGTTGTCTATGTTCTTTGGAACGGAGCTGTTATTTCTTGTAGAAGTAGGAGAGTAGCAAGAGTAAAAGATTGGCTCTACTATTAAAGAAAAGAGAAGCTAGTAGGCCTTTTAAGGTGAGAAACAAAAAAACCCCTACTAACTATTAAAGTCAAATCACTTGGTTCTGCGTCGTAGAGACAGCTAGGTTCGGAATCAAGCTCATCGTCAACAACATTCCTGGGGCTGTGGATACTTGAAGGATTGCGAGCGAGGTTTACTAGAGAACGACGGAGGTGAGTGAGATGTGACGTACTTCGAGTACGTTGCGGAGCTGTGGAAGAGGTTGTGCTGCGTCACCTGGAGTTAGTGTTTGTGTAGTGAGGTATAAAATGACCAGGTACATGGGCTCTATGCGATTGAAGTCATCTGCATGTCCACTCTAGAGTAGCGGCGTCGAAGAACTTGACTACCATCTTAGAGACTGCAATGACGTTGAACGATTACGTCGAATTTCATGCGCGCGACATCCGTCAAATTGCCATGTCAATGAGAGGATTGGTGGGAGTATTGAAGAGACCATCGTTCTAAATCTTATGCATGTCGTTCTCATAATGTGGTGACAGTAGGCATCATGTCCTCGCTCCTCTCGCCAGTTCAAATCAGAATCATGCCTGCAACGCTAACCGTAAAATTCAGCGAAGCCGGAAGACCGTGGTCGTTGATCTTGAAGTTCTTTGAATCGGCATGTCGGCATAGCAGAGGTTTGTACCGACCCTTTAATTCAGAAATGCGCGTAATAGCTAGGGACGGTTTGTGTAGCTTGATGGATGGACTGTGGGGTCGTGGGTAGGAAGTCTAGCGGATGAGGAGTGACGGAGATCGTTCCCATAAACTGGAGGGAGTTTGATCACCAGCAGATGGAAGGAATGGGGATCAGACGGACTCCTCAACCACAAGATGAGAGGCGTTCGTTACCGAGAATATCCTGGAGGTTGAAAAGTCCCCGTGAGTTCCAGGTCCTTGGGTCAGACGGGGCATTTTGACCGTGTTGAAGAAGAGTCCTCTGGGCTCACGTCCTGATGCTTGTTCCGACGCTGCTTGTCTCGGAAGTATGGCGATGCCCTGCCATAGATTGTATACCTCATCCATTTTCTTCTCTATCCTCATCCTCTTCATTCTCGTTTCCATCGCGGTCGCGATCGGCGAGTGCTATGCCAGCAGAAATCCAGCCAAGCTCACCTCGGTCTGAGACCTAAAGGCATCCAACATGCCTCTAAACTGTTTTCCTGTCTCCAACTTTGTGTGACTCGCATGCATTTAGGAAGGTCACTTCGTAGATGGGATTTGTGTCGTGAGCAGGAAGAAGATGCGCTTGAGAGAGTTCCGATGGTCTGGAGATGGGGTCGATAATGGTTCCCGACACGATGAGGCGTATGGTGCTGTGGGCTAAGACTCAATTGGCCTATCATCTGTCCTGGGGGGAGAGCTCAGCTCACAGTACGCAGATTGTTGCAAGGCAGCAGAGTAAAGGAACATACAATTTTTGACGCCGTTTTCCATCTTCTACCTTCGATATGATTTGTTATCATGTTCCTCGCAACGTCGGTGCGATAGAAGCAGCTCGGAGTCTTTGACTACATGGCTTCTGATAAAGGACAGGAATGCGTCTCCAAAGGATTGGTATCGACGTTTTCGTTATCTCTGGCGCCACTTCTCCAAAAGTATCGCGGCGGGCTGTACTTCGGCGGGGATCAAAGGCGCAGGGCAATGCCACGGCCACGCGCGAGGGAAGCCCACTGGTATTCCCAACAGCGACTGTTTGTGTGTGGAAATTGAAGTTATTGGGAGACGTAAGGACAATTAGAAGATTAGGGACAAAAATGTTGATAGCATGTAGTCATCGTGGACCAAGTACCAAGGAGTTTTCCTTTTTCCACGCGGGGTCGGGGCTCTGTGGCGCCTTCATTCCAGCTGCCGATCCTCCACGCTCTTCTGAAGAACACCACCCACTCATTCATCCTCCTCACAAATGTCTTTTGGCAGCGCTCCATATCCACCCAGCTCTCGCGTCCAGGTCTGCTGTTGAACATATTGCCCCGCGTCCGCGTCTCCTCTCCGACCTCTCCTTCAAATCCTCCCTTGAATACTCCTTCACCCCAGCGGTGCGAGGGCCTCGTCTTGCCCTTGCGGATGCAGCGGTTGCGGGCACGAGCAACAACGCGTTAATTTAGGGCAGTGAATCATCGACTACGTTGATTTGACGGACCAGACTCACTCCTCTCAGTACGAGTTATCAGGATTGACTTTGTAAGTACCTCCGCTGGGCGTGTCTGGTCCTCGCGATGTATATTCCCGTCCTATGGTACGTCTTTCTGAGTCCGTTCAAGAATACCGTTGGCCGACTTTCAGCTCTCTTACTTTGACTAACAGCTCACAGCTTGTGTTCCCCGTCAGCACGATCAAGCATCTGAGCACCGCTTTGGAGCCTTGAGGAAGTGGGAAATCGCTTGCCCGGACTTTTGAAATGATTAGTCTGTGAGGGAGACAGACTTAGTGTATAACTCAGGCCAAATACGATCTGTCAAAGTCCGTGAGTCCTCAGTTTTTCCTACTTGTACTTGCGGGCAAGTGACTTTGCTGACCATGAGGTGACCCCAGGGTAGCCGTAGCTCGCAGAAGTCTCATCGATCACCATATTACCATGTTCCCGGGGAGTGGGTAGAACAAAGAAGCCTTGGAGAGGAAGCTATAAGGAGACAACACGGAAGCTTAATATGGTGGATACACTGCGCAGGATGTGGACGCTTAGATGCTCTCGGAATTGAACTACGGGCTCATGATACTACCTCTTGGGCGCCCCTTCCTCCAAAATATCCGAAGTAGTAAGGTGAGTCACCCCGGCTGCATTGGAGGCAGATAGCAGGCGACTGATCTCGCACAGGGAGGCCAATACGTCGTCCTATATCACATACCACCGCACCAGATACCCCGAGATGTGACAATTTTACTACCAAGACGGAGAGATGCAAGCCGAGTGCCACTCTAATCGCGCAAAGGGCAGCTCCGGTATTATGATCGCATGAATGTTGAAATCCACGGGACTAACACCTTTATTAGGTGCAGTATTGACCCAGTACCGATTTCAACCGCACGTGTGCCTATTGCGAAGGTTCATAGAGAGTTTTCCTTGGGTCTGAGCTTGCGTTGAGCCTGGGAAAGGCGGTTCGTTCTATACCCTCATTTCGCTGTGGGCCCCATCTTTCCAGAGTGAATGCATGTGATGCTTGGTTTGCTAGTTCAGCTTACATCAATTAAAGTAATGCGAGATTTAAATGCTGCAGCTAGCTATTCTTGCCTCTTCCAAGTCGCTTTTTTCGTCAAATCATGCTACTTCCCGTCTCATTAAACACAGTAACCAGGGCCTCCTGCCAAGCAACGTGAGAATAAATTTCCGCTCGAGCCCCAACTTCCCTTTCGTCTTTTCACTTCTCATGTTCTACTCTATACCTCTGTTTTAATTCTTTATAATTCCTGTCATTATAATGTGTTCAAAAGGTACAGGCTCCTCACCTGCCCTACCCGCCTCCAAGCTCTCCAAATCGGGAGCTGGTATTCTGGTTTCTGCTATAACGTTGGACGCTGGAATCTGTTTCGCGAGCGCTTGGAGCCAGCGGAGCCTCTAAGGGTGGAGTCAGCGAGTGGGATGGCACTTCGCACGTTGACAAGGACGGGTTGTATGGAGCGGCCGCGAGAGAAGTATTGCATTGTGGGTAGACAGGCGGCGGTGGAGAAGAGGTCGGCTCGATCATGGACCAATACATGGCCGTGGACACGGATTGGCCTCCGTCGAGGATTGAGTCAAGGCTGTGGCCATGGTGTCGAGGGATATCGCGATCTTGCGGACGAGGATGAAACGAGGGGAGCTTGGGAGTGTCATTCAAGCTTTACGGGTCCAAACCATGAGATGTCGCGGAAGAGAAGGGGAGGAGGGGAGGAGGGGAGGATGTGAGAAGGCTGAAGCAACCAGCGAGGGGCGGTGGCAATGCTAAACTCTTTCGGCGGGCCGCGTCCCACTACCTCATGATGCCTCAAATCAACTTCCGAGCTGTCTTCCACGGACGAGATGCTCATGATGATATAATTCCGAGCCAGTGCGGTGCAATTGTGCCTAGGAACAATGGGGGGAATCCTGGATAGGTGGGAGCGAGAAAGAGGACGTGGCATTGGAGAGAAACGTAAGTCTGATTTGGTGAACCATCGGAGCCTGCGTGAGACCAGTTGATTCATGGGCGCTACCCGTGGGCATATCTTGGACTTTTCTTTCTAACGCACTTTGCCTGTAGCATGCTTTACCGACCGCTCCTTTTCCTTTCCCCTCGAATCCTCAATCAAACCTACCCAACGTCCTTCCCCTGCGCCGGTAGAACGAGTCGGAATAAGGCGAATGGAGTGAGCAGGACGCTTGTGGGTCTCGGCCATTGCCTTGCATTCTCGCCATAAGGCGAGCGAGCCTGGTTCGGCTCCAAGCACAAAAGATTATTGGCACACACTACTTCAAATAGCTACCTTCACCGAACACATACCGGTAGAGTGCGATGAACTGTGGGACATCTTCTCATTAAGAAGGGACCATTACCACTTTCTCAAGGCACGTTGGATTAGGCATTGGTGGAAGGTTGGAGTACGGGATTCCTAAAGCACGTAATCACTATAGTTGAAAGCATCTTGTACCAAATCCCTACCCTACCTTTTCTCTACCATGTTTCCGTGCACTCATACTAGCCTGCCATGACCCCATCTTAATTCTCGCCAGAACATTCTCCACACTTCTGGCCGCTGCTATCCATCCTGCGCACGTTCTCGGTGCGAAAAGCAAATGCTGAAGCTAGAGAACGCGAGCTAAAAGACTCCAACAAGGTCAAACGTTCCCAGAAAAGTCTCGGCAAATTCAGGAGTTGAATCAGAAGGTTGCTGATTTGAACCGTGAAGTTGCCGATTTGAAACTTGCCCGGGGGTTGCATCAGAAACGTCAAGTTGCTGATTTGAAACATGCTCAGGGAAATGAGGCCTTAAATCAGAAGTTCGGTGATTTGGGGCTAAGCCGACGCTCTCACAAACCTCCTGACCCTAGAGCAAAACACTTTCGGGAAATTGATGCCTTAAATCGTAACATGAATATAGAGCAGCCGGGCGAAGAGCATTGAGCAAGCATTAATTCTCCAACTTCAATGTCAGTGGCAGGGCTGGAGTTTCCGCTTCTTCTATTACCGGATCGCTTGCCAAAAGAATATCGATCTCGTCAAGTTGAGATTGCTCTCGGCGGCTTTAGGCAAAAGGGACTTTCTGAGTATATGTTCCACTTATGGAATAGATTGGTGATAGAGGACGCCGACGGTCGATATCCAAACCACTATTTCGCAATGCCTACAGACTTGTCTATCCGTCTAACGAACGGTATAGCATTCAGAGTTTTACAAGACATCGCTTATTATATGTTGGCCTCTTTTCAGGGCGGGTCAATGACAAATTACGACCCGGACATTATTGTTGCAATCTGGCAGATCTGTAGACTCGAGAGACCCAACACTGCCCTTTCATGGTCTTTATTCACAGAGGAGACAGACATGCATAATGGCATCAGACTTGGGTTCCGTTGTCTGTGCATCAATGTGAATAACCTCCGATGGTTCACATTACTACACTGGAAGCGTACTTGGATCCTGACTCACCACCCGTCCGCTCCACAATTGCAAACTTTAACCACAGACCATGCTATTCAGAAGATCATCTTGAATATCGGTTATCGCTTTGCCGGCGCAAGCCCTGGAGCTGACTCGTTGTTTCTGGATCGTGCTACACACGTATGGAGGAAAATGCTGCTCGTGAATGCTCCTCGTGCTTCGTTCGAAAGCCTTACGCTGAGTAGAGAGGAACTGGATAAGCTCTGGCTAATGGAGTGTGGTGGTTATGCACACTTGCGGACCAGGCATCCCATCTAGCCGTAGGCCAAAAGTGATTAGCCAAAGCTAGAAAAGTAATAAAGTCGGATGCAAGAGAATTGACACATCAAGCTCGGGAGCAGTACCATAAATTAATTGTGTTACAGCTTTCCTAGAACAGCGGCTAGCTTCTTGGGGATTACCTCTGGCCGCTCCAGAAGCTCATGAATCCAACTTAACTGGTCCACAGTTGGGTTCAGAGGATCCGGCGTTTTGGGGCAGCTCTCCAGACTAACCTCTAGACTAACTTATGGGCGGCCGGATCCTCGAACCACATAAATAAGCAAGTATATATATCTACTACTAACTTGATTGAAAGTATCTTTTAGTATGTAGATGGTACCCTAACGCGGTACAAAGTAATAAGTTTGATTAAATAAAAATAATCCTAGATTGAGTGTGGATAAATGAAGTAGGTGCGGATTCTGTAGAGAGTATATCAGACAACATTATGAACGTAAAACTCAACATCATCAATATACGAAGGAGCTCGTATTTAGTGTTGCATAAGCAAGGTAGTTAATTACTAATCTAGATGTAAACAAAACCTTAGAATTTAACAAAATAACTACTTTTATCTATTAAAATAAG